>MDKH01028703.1:0-42998 GCA_005239495.1 Nicotiana undulata | reverse complement strand
TATGTATGATTCTACTTTCTGCCTTACATACCAGTACATTTTTATTCATACTGATGTCCCGTTACCTGGAGACACTGCATTTTTGTTTCGTGCGTGCAGGTCCCGGTAGGGACTCTGATCGACCCCTCCGCTAGGATTTCGAGGTTCAGCTGTGAGTTGTTAAGCTCCACCTCTTCCTGGAGCTTTCATAGGATGGTTACTTTTGTTGTACAATTTGGGTGTAGTCGGGGCCTCGTCCCGACAACGCTTATGACACTCTTAGAGGCTATTGTGGACACATATTCTGGGTTTCTTTTTGCAGTTTTCAGTCTCCAGCCCATAGGCTTGGCATGTATATATATGTGTGTAGGCATGTATGTCTTCAGTCGCAGCCTCGTCGGCCAGCTAGTACTTTATTATTTTGGCTTGTCTACTTTTTTTTATATGGCTTATTATTATTCAGGTCATGACCTTAACGGTCCAGGCTTAGTATTTCAGATGTTGTGCTGCTCGATCTCTTGGGCTCCCAGTTTAGTTAGCTAGTATGTTTAGTGGCTAACTCGACTGAATACAGTATCGAGTGCCAATCGTGCCTCCCCTAGTTTGGGGCGTGACAAGCAAACTCGGAGCTACATACCCGAGGATGATCTTACGTTCAGTGAAGAATACATCGAGGCCTTGTCTCAGCCTCATAATGATGCACTGGTAATTTCTTTTCTTTTGAATAAAGTTCAAATTAAACGTGTGCTCGTGGATCCAGGTAGCTCGGCCAACATAATCAGGTCGAGGGTGGGGGAGCAGCTCGGACTACCCGATCAGATCATACCCGCCTCTCGAGTCCACAATGGATTCAACATGGCGAGTGAGGTAACGAGGGGGAAATCATCCTTCCAGTCAATGTGGCCGGTACAATTCAAGATACCAAGTTTCATGTCATCGAAGGTGACATGAGGTACAAGGCCTTACTTGGAAGGTCGTGGATACATAGCATGAGGGCAGTGCCATCAACTCTTCATCAAATGATGAAGTTTCCAACAAAGGATGGTGAAAAAATGGTGTATGGAGAGCAGCATGCAGAAAAGGAGATGTTTGCGGTGCACGAAATGGCACCGACATCAACACCTTCCACCTCGAAGAAGTCCAAAGACAAGCAGATAGCCAAATAGCAACCACAATCTAAACCCTCGGTTGAATCCGAGGGACAGGTGGTCGGTGAGACGTTAACTGATGATGACAAAGTCAACGGTCGAAGAGCTTGAAAATGCATCAGTCCGAGGTAAAGCATGCACTCATCAAAGACGAGGTAACAAAATTTCTCAAAATAGGAAGAATGTGTGTAGATTGCAAAGACCCGAATAAAGCATTCCCTAAAGACTCATTCCCACTGCCCAACATCGATCTCTTGATCGATGCCACGACCGACCAATGAGATCCTTAATTTTCTCGATGCTTACTCTGGGTACATTCCAATTCAAATGAACCCGGAGGACCAGGAAAAGACTTCATTCATCGCGAAGTATGATACATACTGTTATAATGTAATGCCCTTCGGGCTAAAAAATGCGGGATCCACGTATCAACGCCTAGTTAATAAGATGTTCGAACATCAAATAGGCAAGTCTATGGAAGTTTACATTGATGACATGCTAGTTAAGTCCCTACGCGCAGAGGACCATTTGACTCATTTGCAGGTAACGTTCGATATCCTCAGAATGTGTAACATGAAGCTCAACCCTGAGAAATGTGCCTTCGGAGTCGGTTTGGGTAACTTTTTTGGGCCTCAAGGTGTCGAATAGGGGAATCGAGATCAACCCCGACAAAATCAAGGCCACCGAGGGCTCAAACAACGAGGCCATGAACACCACCCTCGAGCTACTAGATGAAAAGCGCGAGGCCGCACTAGTTCGAATGGCCGCTCGAAGGCAAAAGATCGAAAGGTACTACAACAGAAGAACAAACCTCCACTACTTTGGAGTCGGGGACTTAGTTCTAAGAAAAGTCACCCTCAACACTTGAAACCCGAATGAAGAAATGCCAGGCCCTAGTTGGGAAGGGTCGTACCGCATTTTCGGAGTAGTAGGAAAAGGGTCCTACAAACTTAGCACCATGGAAGGTGAGAAACTACCAAGCAATTGGAACATATCGATGCTCAAGCGCTATTATTGTTGAGGTATAATCTTCTCCTTTTTCATTTATATTTCATACTAACTCGTTGCAGGTGTTCGACTGAGAGGAATCGAAGCACCCTCCAGCTCGAAGACCTTGGGTTTTAAAGCATGCGTTGCACTCTTTTTCCCTTAGATTGGGTTGTATCCCAAACGGGTTTTACCGGCGAGGGTTTTAATGAGGCAACATCTATATGATACCTAAGGAAAACTAAACAAGTATTCAAGGCTTCTTTTCCATCAACCTCGAATACTGGGAGGCATCACCCTAGGAGGTTACTTTTTCAAAGAAATCAGGTTATTCCAAAGAGGGCCTCGATAGGAGAATGTTGTATCAGGCCAAACGATCAAATGAACCGTGTCCGTGTAGAGTAGTCGAGCCCCCGATGGAAACAATATGTACGCTTGTATCAAGTAATCGAATAAGCATATTTACTTATCAAAACGCTTTGTGCCTCAAAGATGTTTACTATTGTCACATGAAACGGCTCAAGGGACAAAAACTCTCAAACACTCGGGGACTGTCATCAACAGTCAGCTTATCGAGTCGTCAAAACTCGAACTCGTAAGACCTCAATGAGGCAGCATCAAATCTATAAGACCTCAATGAGTCAACATCGAATCTATAAGACATCAACGAGGCATACTCAAATTTGTAAGACCTTAAAAGGGCAGAACCCCGATATTAAGGCCATGGATATATATATTTGAACTTGTAAGACCCCTAAAAAGGCATACCCTCGATATAGAGGTCGAGGTCATCTTACCCGGGGACTAAAGGCTACGGCCTAATATAAAGACCACGGTCATATGAAAAGGTTACGGCCAAATTAACGTGGCTCGGAGACGTCCGACTTCTGCAATAAAACTAAAGGCCTTAAAAGACATCGAAAAAATAAGTCAAGCAGGCTACCCTCGGCATAAGCAAAGGAGCTTCAGAAATATTAGCTCCGAACAATGAAAAGGCTACGAAAAATCAGCCTTCGAGAGAACCTCTCGAGGTACTCAGTTATCGTCACATATCGACTTACAATCGAGGTTCCTATTTGAGCCGTCGAATAGTCGGATGAACACGAAACATGCCAAGGCATAACTAAACTTTAAAAGACTTTAGACAAAATAAGGGAAAAATCATAGCCATATTGGAGGTCGAATTGACCCAATCTATAAGAGCCTAAGGCCTATATGTAAGAGCCTAAGGGCCAACTTAAATAGCATGAGGGCCGATGTTTAAAACCAAATACATAGAAAACTTGAAGGCCTAAGCACACCATGCTCAAAACCCTACTCAGTTTGAACTCGAAATTCTCGAGTTAAAGCTTAACTCAAAGATCGGACCCTAAGAGGTCACCTATTATCGATCGTTCACTAAACTAGAAACCTAAGGGTTTTATATTCTAAGTCTAGCATATCAGACTAATAACCAACAACATCAAAATTCAAAAGCTAAGGCATGGGCAAGGAAGAAATTAACACGACGCAAAGATGGAACGAAGAATTACTTTATATAATGATACAAAAGGTACAATTACAACACTACCACAAGGAGACCCTTTACAGAAATTAGATAAGACCTAATCTATAATCGGGGACTTTGTCTTTTCCCTTCAGACTTTGCCTTCGTCAACTCCATCGGGAAAACCTCCTCGTCAGCCTCTTCTTCATCATTTTCGGCTTCATCATCGGAGGAAAGGAGGAACTTGGTATCAACCTCGTCTGCCTTATCCTGGTCTATCTCCTCGGAGAGGTCGAAGCCTTTAGCATGGATCTCCTCGAGGGTTTCCCTTCGGGATCGACATTGTACATAGTCACTGACACTTTTTCTTTCGATCAGGGCCCCCCTCAACTCCATCTGAGCATCAGTAGCATCTTTCAGATAGATGGACACCTTCTTATCGGCCTTTATATGTACCTCTTCGTCTTCGGCTCGAGCCTCCACAACTTCGACCTTCACCTTCGAGAGATCGACTTCAAGCTTAGCTATCCTGCCCGCCTGAATTGTGTTGCTTTCTCGAGCATTATGAAGTTGAATCTCAAGGGTGGAGACTTTTGTCAAAGCGTTTTTTTTGCCGCAAAAAAAGACATCCATTTGTGCCTTCAATTCGTTGCACTCAGAATTGACCTGGTTGACTTCGCTCTGAAGGCGTTCCAGCATCTCGATCTTTCGCTGCAACTGAGACATCAAAGTGTTAGCCCCCAAAAATGGGAGAGGGAGTCCATATTCATTCAGAACTAAGGTTACCTACTTCTCTAGCTTGTCTTCATACTCACGAGCTCGGGTTAGTTCCGATCGAAGGTGTACTAATTCCCTTTCCTTCTTATTACAAAAAAGCCTGAGGGATTTCTCCCCATTCGAGGACCTATGAAACTTGGCCTCACAACTCAGCAGCTCAGTCTTAAGTTTGTCTAAGACCTACGAAAAAGAAGTCCCAGTTAGAAAAAAAAAGGAATGTATGAAGTTAGAAAGGTTATAATTCCTTCAAAAAACTCACCACAGAGCAGAGTCCTCTCTCTGTTTCTCTCGGCCATCTCTCTTTTTTTTCTAACTCTTGGCCTTCTTTCTTTTCTTTTTCCTCAATCTCACTTTTAATCCATGCCCTTGGTTTTCCCATTGTTTCCTTTAATCTCTTCTGATCTTCAAACACTTGTGTCACGACCCAAACCGATGGGCCGCGATGGGCACCTGGTACCTTACCCAACCGAGTACCAATGTAACGTATCTTTCTTATTACCTCATTACATACACATGACATACGGGCCTACTAGGCCAACATAATCCTTTATAAACCCAAAACATAGGCCGGCTAGGCCGTACAATCCTTTATATACACGACATATGTCTACAAGCCTCTAAGAGTACATAAATATCATAAAGGTTGGGACAGAGTCCCGCCTTACCAAACAACACGTGTCTAAATCATACTAACCAACGAGCAACTCCGAAGCAAATGGAGCGCACCAACATCTTCCGCTGAGTTGATAGCCTACTTGGAGGGCTCTCGACCTGTCTATCAGGACCTGCGGGCATGAAACGCATCGTCCTCAGGCAAAATGGACGTCAGTACGAATAATGTACCGAGTATGCAAGGCAGTATACTAAAAGCTAAAACCGAACTGATAATATAATAACTGCAGGTAGCTGAAAGTCAAAGATAATCTGATGATATGCCTACCTGCTGATACTGACTCAATTCTCTCAATATAGTAAGTAAAATATCAGTCCGGCCCTATAAGGCTCGGTAAATATATATATATATATATAAGTATATAACTGCTTTGTCGTAGTAGGCTCGCTCATAGGCACTCGTCCATACTAGGCTCTGTATCTCGACCAACTGAGCTCGCTCATAGGCGCTCGGCCACAATAGGTTTGGTATATAACTTACCATCTGTTCAGAGGTTGCCCAATAGGGGCCTGCCCATCGATTATAGCTCGATAGTAATAAAAATACTTTAATGCTGTATATATAAACTCTCTGCTATCTTGACTGGAAGAAGGAAATACTCAATTGAATATGAAGTCCCGATAAAGAGAATATTGTAACTTACAAAACTAGAAAAATTTACGTAACTTGCGAGACTAGCAAAATATACGTAAATTCCAGAATATGAATTTTTCTTTATGCCTCGTTATCAAACTCGTGTAGTTACGAGATCATGCAAAATGAAAGAAGGTCTTAGCCTTAACATACCTGGAGTAGGAAAAAATCCGTATGATATTCTTGAAAAAGAATTTGCACCGTACTCCGTTATAACTGCAAATTTCATGCTTTATAGTAAAAATGGTCTCAGTACGAAATGTTTTGAAGCAATACGTTGCTATTGCAATCCATGAAATTTGCTGAAGCTTTTTGACCTGAAAGTGTTAAAGCTATAAAATTCAAGAGCTTTGGGATTTTCTTGACGTGAAATGTGAGCTATACAATTCAAGATCTTGAAATTATTGATACAGTGTAGTATAAAGCAATGATTAGGCACCAACCCTTCTTAATTGTGACATCTTGCAAATTTGAATTCAAGAGTCACTCAAGACTCATGTGTTGCTGCCACGTGGGGAAAGTTTAGGCTTATTCAACATTAACCACTTAATTCCTTAATTAATTTGTTAATTCTCCATTAACCAATAACTACCCAATTATCCACATAATTAGGAATTATCTCAATTTACTTAAAATATTACTCACTTTTCACATACCTTATACACCTTACTATCATGTCCATGGGGTACCTTATATGGTACTAGTCCATAAATATCGGGTATTAACACTCGGCCCATATTTTATCCCAACATGCCAAATTTCGACGAAATTCGCTTCCTTCGATTTTCTTACCCTCTCACCTTCACGAATTTACTCATCACTTGTTTGAAAGAGCATAATCCTTATAATCTCCAAATAATATTTTCTTGGACTAATGTCAATTACCTTACGATAAATTCAACGTACAATACTACAAGGTGCAACATTGTCGTAATTTAATACTGTGAAGGGTAACATCATCGACGTAATATTGTGGGGCGTAACATCATTCCCCCCTTTGGAACATTCATCCTCGAATGTTGACGGATGCTCTTATCTTTTTAATAACTTATAGCTCTTGTGAATACCTCAATACTCTCCTTGCCATTTAGGCTGTTGTTCTGTGAATAATTCCAAAGGCCAGTTCATTCCCCCTTTTAGTCTTTTTGCTCATATCATGACATGTGGTCGAAATCTTCCTCATCTCGTAAATGTTACTACCTTTCATCATGCAGCCTGTACAATTTTTGACCTTGTAACTGTGCCCAATCTCTAGGATTCATATCTCATCGCATAGGTCCGTTTAGCCATCCGTATGAATTTACTGCCATAACTCTTACTTTAATTTATTGTTACTGAGGTATGCGACAAAACTCCAGGTTACTTTCGTTGTTTATTCTATATGCATAAAGCTAAGTCTTTTAACGCTTCTTCATTACTGTTCATCTTAAGACTGATGGCCTAATCTCATCTCATACTTTTCAGCTTTTGCTCATCCATTGTTAATTCACCTCAATGTTGATATTTAATCTTTCGTTGATAACTTGAAACTTCTTACGTAATATATTGCCACTAGGGCTTACGTTGCATCGTGGAACATTTGAAATGATTTTCCTGATCCACCTGGGGCGATACTGTACTTCCATAACCCTATCTCATATCATATTCATCCCAATGATTTACCTTACGTGGGTATTTTAATCCTGTACAATTCATGAACTCATTACCCAATCGGAGGACCAAACGTCATCATTTATTTATCACAATTGTACTTATTCTACTACTAGGGCAACATTCCATTTCTTCTAAATTCTATTAGTCTTAGACTCTTTTTGAGTTTGTTTAGGCTATGTTAAGCTTTCAATAGCTTAAGGAAATCATCAGCTCCTTTATTTTCACGGGCTTAGTTCCGAGGACTTATCCATTTTCGTTACCTTCTCACTCGCCCTTTCTTATCCTTACTCATGTCGTCTAGAACCTTGTTGCTTCACAATACAATAGCTTGCGACCTACACATATCTATTTATATTACTTGTAACATTTCAACTTGGTTGTATCATAGATTTTCTTATGTCTTTCTGGAATATCAAGCGAGACATCACATCGTCTCTAAATTTTCTTTACTCTCTTAATAGAAAGCTAGGATTTCCCCCAAAATCTTCTCAGCAATAAGTAAGATGATTCGTTTTCTTTTCAAATAACAAGTACAAAATACCTCTTTGAGCCCACAAGTCAATGTGTATAATAAGTCATGGATGACGTGATACTATATAACACGAGGAAAAATGCCTTTATATGCCTGTATGTCATACGTGCATGCAAATGCACGTATGTCATGTGTGTATCCACACTCAACACAACCTCTCTACTCACGTGACCATAGAAACTGAGCAACACGAGTACTCTGAGACCCATGAGCACCTGAAACCCCATGTGAAGCGGTAATGCAAACTGAACTGGTCGACCTACAAAACAACTATCGTGTCGTACCATGCCTCCATAATAAAGACATGTAGATCTCTCCAGTCTATGAGGCCTCCTCACCTCTTTGTACTATCTCTTCTGACCTCGTCAATACCCTCGCTCCCGATCCCATATGCCCTATAACCGGTGAGCGATCCCTACCACCTGCTGGAACGAGACATCCGACTCCAACTCTTGAGTCATGCTAAACCGAATATCCTGTCTGAGCCCCTCAATGAATCTACAGACTCGCTCCCTAACCATAGCAATCCAAGGAGGTGCATATCTGGCCAACTCACCGAATATGAAGACATACTCTAATACTGACATAGTTCTCTGACGCAACTGCTCGAACTCCATGCGTCATGCCTCTCGGAGGGACTGAGGTGCAAACTCTGTAACGACCCGGTTCGTCATTACGTAAAACCTGCACTATAATTGTTGTTATTGACTTGATATAGATTGGTT
Source organism: Nicotiana undulata (assembly GCA_005239495.1). Classification (NCBI taxonomy): domain Eukaryota; kingdom Viridiplantae; phylum Streptophyta; class Magnoliopsida; order Solanales; family Solanaceae; genus Nicotiana; species Nicotiana undulata. The sequence continues at coordinate 34,405 of MDKH01028703.1, read as the reverse complement.
ATACTGTATTTTATGTATTAGAGTTGATAGGCTTGAAATCGAATGGTTGTAGTGAGAGTTTAGTCAATTAGCCTTTAAAAATAGCCTTAAAAGGGGAAAAGTCAACTAAGAGTTGACTTATTGGTAAGCAACCTCGGAATGCGGATTTATAGTTTGAATAGCTTCGTTAGGTGATTTGGTACTTAGGAGTATGTTCAGAATAATTTTGTGATGTCCGGTGTAGAATTAGGCTTGAATTGGCGAAAGTTAGTTTTTGGTGATTTCTGGTCGGCAGTGGAAAACAGGCTATTGGGGTCGGAATGGAATTCTGATAGTTGGAAAAGGTTTGTAATGCCATTTTGGACTTGTCTGCAAAATTTCAGGTCAATCAGAGTTGATTTGGATAGTTTCGGCATCATCGGTGAATTTTAAAATTTTCAAAGTTCTTAGGCTTGAATCCGATGTAAATTTGGTGTTTTGATGTTAGTTTTGGTGTTTTGAGAGTGCAACTAAATTTGAATAATCGTATGTGAGGTGTTGGTGTGTTTGGTTGGGATCCCAAGGGGCTCGGAATTGATTTCGGGTGACTAATGGACACATCCGGACTTGAAAACTCTTCTATTTGACGCCACTCATTCCTGGATACTGAATCCCAATGCTTCTAGCCTTTTGTCCGAAGTGTCGACAATTCACAACCCTCTGCATTTGAGTATCTCGTACGTTGTTCACCTTTACCTTACTTACCTTAAAATCTCACATCACATATTCTATCTCTTCATGACCTCCCTTCCACATAGATGTGATTCATATTCACAACTTGAAACTTCTATTATAATACTTGCACCTTTTTACATGATTCGGTGAGAGCTTCATACTAACTTCTTATGAGGCTGGTACTCTTCTAACTGGATTTATCATAGAGCCGTTATAGAATGTGGTTGTTGTATTATCTCTTGTACTTGTGATATTACGGGTGATCCTGTAATGTTCTCACTCACGATTTCTATAATTTTCTGGGTCCAATAATCAGAATCCTGCTTTACTTAGTTGGTATGATTCTTTAGTTTCCTCTTCCCTCTGATCAACCTTTATGTAGGCTTAAGAAATCTTTCGATATGCGGCTCATGGTATGAGTTATTACTTTAACCCTTCATGGATGCTATGGAATATCCATGATACAGTCTGCTATCAATTCAATCCTTATCTATGACCTGGACTCAATTCTTTCTTTTAATTTATACCGAAGTCTTCTATGTCTGTATGATTGTCAACATATATACTGCAAGCATAAAACTCCAAACTATTAAGTGCGTTCATAACGTAACTAACTCTGGATCATTGATCGAATAATTCCTTTTGTTCCTTCTCATATTTCTTTAAACGTAAGCTATTACCTTTCCTGGTCTTTCTGCCCCCTTGTTGCGTGCATACTTAGCTTATCTTAGTTCCCACGCATGCTAGAGTTTTCGTGCAACTCATATGACCTTCGAATGTTACTTTTAATTTTTTTCTTCCCGTTAATTATCCACGGTAGGGGCCACTTTCCTTCGGAGTGCTTACAATATTGCTGTGAGACTGTTGATACACGACCCTTTCCTTTTTAGGTCGTTGTGCCTAGGTTGAAGCCTTCTTCCTTATTTCCTCAGCTAGTCTTTCATTATAGTACTTAGGGAGAACCCTTGATTCCTATAAAGTTGTGAGCTTATTATGGAACTTCTGATGTCCTTCCTTGCCTATAATTATCTGTAGTTGCTTACCTCCATGCCCTTGTGCTTGTAGGGTTGCTTCTGAACTGATATTTTTACTGTCTCCCCAGTGGCACTCTATTTTATTCTCGTAACATTCGTACGGTACCTTTAACTACCATGACTCCTATCTGAATATATTTCAAGTATTACAATAACATTACTGCAAAGCTGAATTCACTATATTTGGTTTTACTATGTTTATCTTGCACGATCTGTTGATTCGTCTGTAACCTCCTGTCTAGCCGTAACTAGGCTCTTTCTTAAATCAGCTGCTAACTACTCGTTGGCCCATTCTCACATAAATATCCCATATAATCTTTCTTGGGTTATTTCCTTTGTCTTAACTTACGTCTCGCACTGGTTCCTTATTTATCCATAACATTCCAGGAAGGAACGCCTCACTTCTTCTCCTTGACATTGTGTTTGCATAATGTTTTGGGACCGTAGCCTATCTGTAGGCTTTGAATAGTGCAATATCATCCCTTTCTTATTTTTATTGCATTCTTCCTTTACCATTTCGTAGCTACTAGAACCACTTAATTTGGACTTAATGCCACGTTACTCCATATTCCCCCCTTTAGGGGTGTACTAAAAGTTGAAGCCACAAGGATCTACCTATAGATGTTTTACCCATTCATCATTGGCGTCGTTTCTCAACATCAATGATCCTTACTCGCCTTGCGGCAATTCCTCTGTACCAAGGATGACAAATTCCCTTACTCGTGAGGGTGACACTTAGCATAACTGGCACATACAGTCTCTTAAGCTTAACTTTTCTCACATTGCTTGCTCTAGGGAAGCGTTTCACTGAATGACTATTCTATGAATTCATCGTGAATCTTCTTTTGTGGTCCGTCCTATTATTGCCGGAATGTGATCCGAAATTCTCATGATTCTGACTAGTACCAAATCACTTAGTCCCTAATTCATTTTTAGTTTATCCTATTTATCAGCCCATACTGATCTCTATTATTCTGGGGTCTAGCTTTTCCTGTTGGTAATCACGTTAGAGTCACAAACTTGTTTCTCGAAGTGAGGATATGACTTTATGGCCTATATTCTTTTGTTACCTCAAGGCCTGTCACTTCACGTCTTTTCATTCACTTGACTATCGACTTTGGAATATTGTCATCTTTTTGGCCTACCGTTGTCATCCATGTATCACATCTTACTCTTAATGCTTCATTATCACTCTTCTTTATTGCTGCGAACATTTTCTATCACTTTATTCGGAAAACTTCAATTAGATATTCTTTTGCTTTTAGTTCCCCTTTGCACCATCCACTGGTTCCTTGGGTTGCCTAGCATTATCTCTCAACTAGGAACATGAGCCATACTAAGATAATATTTATCCTTTTCAGGCTTCCAGTGCCTGTCTTTGTAGTACTCATGTCTAGTTGTACTCTTTTAGAGTGCACCATCTAGGTATCCCATAAGGAGATCTATTATCACCTTTTAAATATCCTTCCGAAATGTAAATTAGCGCAAACTATCCATCCATCATTTTGGGTTACTCTAACCCCATCCGGACCCTGCTATCCTATCCTTCTCTTAAACCATATCCGTTAGCTTCCGTAGGGCATGACTGAGATAGGTGTGGCCGATTGTACATACATTTGTTACTGTTGAAGGTAACTCAAAATACTTATATCTCTCTTCCTGAATGGTAAATAAGGATAATATTTATTAACTGGGTACCTCGTACCCTTCTTCACCTATCTTCTTTTACTTGCTGCAACTCGTGTCTAACTTTTGATTCCATTATTCCTTTTTACCATAAGACTGGATGAGTATTCTTTCCTAAAAGCTCCTTATCAAGAAACGTACACCTTTTAGTACACGCATGATCTGCTGAAGACCTCTCAATTACTCATCATAAGCAAGATGCAAAATCGAGTTCCTTTGACTCAATTCTTCCACAACCATATTTAATCCCTTACCGACCGTCTTTCTGGACATAGCCATCGTCGTGTTATGAAGAAGATAGAGTTTAGGAAATTGAGTTCTTACAACTGAGCTCTATCATACGATCTAGAGTAAGAAGAAAGAGTAACAGTTCTAAATGCCCTGTAGCCCCCTTCTTATAAGTGTGGTGCACGACATACCCATAAACAAGACTCTACTAGACACGACTTGTAGAATCCCTAGGACGGAACTTCTTTGATACCACTTTTGTCACAACCCAAACCGATGGACCGCGATGGGCACCCAGTATCTTAACCAACCGAGTACCGATGTAACGTATCTTTCTTATTACCTCACTACATACACATGACATACAGGCCTACTAGGCCAACATAATCCTTTATAAACCCAAAACATAGGCCGGCCAGGACGTACAATCCATTATATACATGACATATGTCTACAAGTCTCTAAGAGTACATAAATATCATAAAGGTCGGGACAGAGTCCCGCCTTACCAAAAACCACGTGTCTAAATCATACTAACCAACGAGCAACTCCGAAGCAAATGGAGCGCACCAACATCTTCCGCTGAGCTGATAGCCTACTTGGAGGGCTCTCGACCTGTCTATCAGGACCTGCGGGCATGAAACGCAGCGTCCCCAGGCAAAACGGACGTCAGTACGAATAATGTACCGAGTATGCAAGGCAGTATACTGAACGCTAAAACTGAACTGACAATATAATAACTGCAGGTAGCTGAAAGTCAAAGATAATCTGATGATATGCTTACTTGCTGATACTGACTCAATTCTCTCAATATAGTAAGTAAAATATCTATCCGGCCCTATAAGGCTCGGTAAATATATATATATATATAACACTATATAACAGCTCTACCATAGTAGGCTCGCTCATAGGCGCTCGGCCATACTAGGCTTTGTATCTCGACCAACTGGGCTCGTTCATAGGCGCTCGTCCATAGTAGGTTCGGTATATAACTTACCATCTGATCAAAGGTTGCCCAATAGGGGCCTGCCCATCGATTATAGCTCGATGGTAATGAAAATACTTTAATACTGTATATATAAACTCTCTGCTATCTTGACTGGAAGAAGGAAATACTCAATTGAATATGAAGTCCCGATAAAGAGAATATTGTAACTTACAAAACTAGGAAAATTTACGTAACTTGTGAGACTAGCAAAATATACGTAAATTCCAGAATATGAATTTTTCTTTATGCCTCGTTATCAAACTCGTGTAGTTACGAGATCATGCAAAATGAAAGAAGGGCTTAGCCTTAATATACCTGGAGTAGGGAAAAATCCGTATGATATTCTTGGAAAAGAATTTGCACTGTACTCCGTTATAATTACAAATTTCATGCTTTATAGTAAAAATGGTCTCAGTACGAAATGTTTTGAAGCAATACGTTGCTATTGCAATCCATAAAATTTGCTGAAGCTTTTTGACATGAAAGTATTAAAGCTATAAAATTTAAGAGATTTGGGATTTTCTTGACGTGAAATGTGAGAGCTATACAATTCAAGATCTTGAAATTATGGATACAGTGTAGTGTAAAGCAATGATTAGGCACCAACTCCTCTTAATTGTGAAATCTTGCAAATTTGAATTCAAGAGTCACTCAAGACTCATGTGTTGCTTCCACGTGGGGAAAGTTTAGGCTTATCCAACATTAACCACTTAATTCCTTAATTAATTTATTAATTCTCCATTAACCAATAATTACTCAATTATCCACATAATTAGGAATTATCTCAATTTACTTAAAATATTACTCACTTTTCACATACCTTATACACCTTACTATCATGTCCATGGGGTACCTTATATGGTACTAGTCCATAAATATCGGGTATTAACACTCGGCCCGTATTTTATCCCAACATGCCAAATTTCGACGAAATTCTCTTCCTTCGATTTTCTTACCCTCTCACCTTCACGAATTTACTCATCACTTGTTTGAAAGAGTATAATCCTTATAATCTCCAAATAATCTTTTCTTGGACTAATGTCAATTACCTTACGATAAATTCAACGTACAATACTACAAGGTGCAACATCGTCGTAATTTAATACTGCGAAGGGTAACATCATCGACGTAATATTGCAGGGCGTAACAACTTGAGAAGGAGATAAAGGTGCAAGAGTAATTTCCTACCATTATGCTCAAGAAAATATCTATTCTTCCTTCCATCATGAAAAACATTCTTACCATACTGCCAAGGACGACCTAGTAAGATGTGACAAGCTTGCATAGGGATTATGTGACAAAGAAATATCATCCTTATATTTACCAACATTGAATTAAATCACGCATTGTTTGTTTACCTTAAGTTCACCAATATCATTTAACCATTGGATTTTATAAGGAGTAGGGTGTTTCATGCATTCAAGTCCTAGTTTTCCCACAAAGTATGAACTCACCAAATTAGCACAACTACCACTATCAATGATCATAGAAACATTTTCCCCCTTTATTTTACACCTAGTATGGAATATATTCTCCCTGTGTTCTTCACTATTGATTCTCAAATTGATATTTATAATCCTCCTAACTACCTCAATCATGCCATCATTAAAAGGTAGTTCTACTGCATCTTCACCTTCGCTCACCCTCTCTCCACATTCGCACAATTATTACTCTCGTATTCTCCACTTATAATCTTCCTAGCCACCCCAATCACAACAATATGAGGAAGTTCTATATCGTCTTCATCACTCACATCTATCTCTTCTTCTTTTCCCTCACTTTTTTCACTCTCATATCCCCCATCTTCTCTAAGAATGATGTTTTTTCTACTTGGACATTCAATCATGCCATCACTAAAAGGTAGTTCATAATCCTCCTAACTACCTCAATCATGCTATCATTAAAAGGTAGTTCTACTGCATCTTCATCTTCACTCACACCTCTCTCCTCTTCCTCACATTTATTACTCTCGTATTCTCCACTCATAATCTTCCTAACCACCCCAATCATACCAATATGAGGCAGTTCTATATCATCTTCATCACTCACATCTCCCTCTTCTTCTTTACCATCGCTCTTTTCACTCTCATATCCCCCATCTTCTCTAAGAATGATGTTTATTCTACTTGAATATTCGTGCATCATATGTACCCTTCCTTTACATTTATGACATCGAATAGAACTAGAAGGTGTAGAAGGTTTAGGGTTAAAGGTTTTACCTCCCTCTTTGTTCTCAAATTTGCCTTTACCCTTGTCTTCTTGAGGTCTAGAAGAACTCCGTATCTCTTGATTCGGCCATAGCTTCTTGGAGATGGTGTTTTGGAGATGGTGTTTGACCGACCTTCCCACGAGCTAGTTTGGTATCTTTTTTTTTTTGTCTGTCTACCTTTATAGACAAATAAACTAACTCATCTATTGTTACATATTGTTCTGATTCTAATGCATCAGTTATTTCCTTATTTAGACCATTTAAAACATAGCCATTGTAGCCTCTTCTTCCTCTATACAATTTTCTTGGATCATAGCCATGTCTATAGCCTTAAAGTACTCATCTATAGACATGGACCCTTGCTTCAATGTTTGAAGACGTTATTGTAGCTCTCTTTGAAATTGTGATGGCACAAATCTCTTCTTCATCACCCTCTTCGCCTTAGCCCAAGTAGCAATTGGTGCTTGTCCTTCTTACAATTTGTCCCTAGTAAGGATTTTCTGGCTATCATCCTCATAGTCAGAAAACTCAACAACAACAAGTTTAACCTTCTTACCTTCAGAGTAGTTGTGACAGTCAATGATGGCTTCAATCTTTCTCTCGCAATTAAGATACAAGTCTGGATCCCTTGTTCCCTTGTAAGATGGCATCTTCATCTTTATACTACTTATATTGTCATCTTCTACTCTACCTCTTTGTCCCCTCCTATCTCTTCCCACCCTATCAAAATCAATATCATTAAAACCATCTATCGGGTTTTCTTGATTTACAATGGGAGCAAGGGGTACAACTATTGTAGCTTGGGGCATAACATTATTTTCCCTCCTAAGTTCAGCTATTGTATCATTTTGCTTAGAAATGGTGTCCCTCATTTCTTGGAATTGTAAATTCCACCTTTCGAATTGTTGATGCATAGCTTTCAAGGTAAAATCATTTCTTGCTTTGATTTTGGCTTCTTGGAGAACCCTTTGTTCATCATCACTACCTGTATGCGATATCTTAAATAAAATAATTAAATTGTATCCCACAAATTGTCTTTTCTCTAGACTGTTCTCACACACACTTGCCTTTTTTCCTCTCGAAATAACCTTTAAACAAAATACTTTGCAGATTTATAATTAAACCCAACTTTTATGAAGTTCTTAGCAGAAAAATATGGATTTTTTGGGAATGAATGAAAGAAGAACCAAATCATAGAACCAGTAGGCTCGGTTGAAACAAGACACGAACAAAAAGGAAATGATTATATATTTAGATGAGAAAGAGTAAGAAAAATTGAATTTATTCTTATCTTTGAAATCTAGGATCCCCTCTACTTGTTTCCTTTAATAATTTTTGGAAACAAATTAAATACAGAAGAAAATTCTTGGAAAGAAAGCAATACTTTTATTTTAACTGATTTTCATTTTATTTTATTTTTTACTTTTTCTTTTTCATGTTACTATTCACAATGCTATAGTAAAGTTTTTTTTCCTTTTTTTTTTTTGCTCTTAGAATTCAAGAAATTTCGAGAATTATCAAGAACGAAATCTTGATAGAACCGCTATGATACCACTTGATAACAAACAAGATCAGGAATCTAAACTAGAGTAAGAAGTTAAGAAGCAAATACGGAAGCAATAACAATAAGGAATTGAACAACTAGAATTAAAGTGCAGAAATTAAAGGATATGGGAAGATTCATGGAATGAATTCCAAGAACGCAAGCTCTATACCCTTGACAAGATCCAAGCAACAACGTTTTGATATATTGAATAAATCAAACTCCTTTACTTAAGAACAATAAAAAAATAGATTCGGATCTTGACCGCTTAACGAGAAACTTGAGACAACAATTAATAACTAGTATTAATCGCCTTCGAAGAATACTACAAAGGAACCAATGATATCACATCAAAGAAATTATCTTACTACCTTGACTATGAACTAGTAAAGGTTGAAAGATAAATCTCAAAGCATAAGTAACAAAGGTTCAAAAGAACTCTCAAAGCATAATATTATTAATCAATAATGAAGTACCACAATGAATGAAAAGAACTCATATTTATAAGAATAAAAATTCTTTAAAACTCGGTAGGGTGGCTGCCAAGGCAAACCCTAACTTGGAGGCTAAGATAAATACTAAAAAACCTAATAAAAACTAATAAAAATAAGAGGGATGGGTGGCCAAATCCCTTTGGGGGAGATTTGGGCCTTAAAACTACTAGTTTGGGCCATTGGTTTGGACACCAATTTGGTTCCTTTATGACCTCTTTTAAGTTCATTTTAAGCTCTTGTGGGTGTTTTTTGGTGGACTTAAAGCGAGATTACGTCCTGGAAGGACCAATCTCATTCAGTGAGAAAGATGATGAAGGCATCGTGCAGCCTCACAACGATGCACTGGTAATATATGTACTTATCAACGCCTAGTAAAGAACCGGACTATCATGAAAAGACTTCTTTCATAACAAAGGTTGGCACCTACTACTATAACGTAATGCCTTTTGGATTAAAGAACGTTGCTGCCACATATCAATGCCAAGTAAGCTGGATGTTCGGAGAACAAATAGGAAAATAAATGAAAGTTTATATTAATGATATGTTGGTCAAGTCCCTGCGAGAAGAAGATCATTTGAAATATTTGCAGGAAACTTTTGACATATTAAGGAAGTACAACATGAATCTAAACCCGGAGAAGTGTGCATTTGGGGTCGGGTCAGGCATGTTTCTTAGATTCATGGTATCTAAACGGGAATAGAAATCAACTTCGACAAAATAAAGGCCATAGCGGACATCACCGTAGTTGACAATGTCAAGGTAGTTCAAAGACTGACCGGGCAGATAGCCATATTAGGCTGATTCATCTCTAGATCGTCGGACAAGAGCCATCAGTTCTTCTCAATATTGAAGAAGAAGAGCATTTTTTCTTAGACTCTGAAATGCCAGCAAGCTTAGGAAGAACTCAAGCGATACCTATCGAGCCCCCCTTTCCTGCACACTACGAAGACATACGAACAACTATACCTCCACTTGGTGGTTTCTGAAGTGGCGGTAAGTGGAATTCTAGTCTGGGTGGATGAAAGTACACAATTTCCTATTTATTATGTTAGTAGATTCCTAGGTAATGCAGAAACAAGGTACCCTCACCTAGAAAAATTAGCGGCCGCCTAACTAAGCGCTTCTAGGAAATTAAAATCGTACTTCAATGCCACCCCATATGTGTTGTGACCTCTTACCCGCTGAGGAATGTCATGCATAAGCTCCAGATCTCAAGCCGGTTGGCCAAATGGGCCGTAGAGATCAGTGGGTACGATATCAAGTACAAACCCCATACTACCATAAAATCTCAGTTTTTTGTAGACTTTATGGCCGACTTTAAACCAGCCTTGATACCCATGCTCGGAAGGGAATTGCTGCTCACCTTAGGGGCTAGCTCGGGGATCTAGACCCTATTCATGGACGGTGCCTACAACGCGAAAGGGAACGGGCTCGATATCGTATCAAAACTACATGTAGGTAACAAAATTAAACAATCCATTAGAACTGTAAAATTGACTAACAATGAAGCCGAGTATGAAGCTATGATTGTAGGTCTAGAACTGTCTAAGAGCCTCGGGGCTGAAGAGATCGAAGCCAAATGTGACTCCCTCCTTGTCGTGAATCAAGCCAACGAAACGTTCGATAAAAGAGGAAGGAATGCAGAGGTACTTGGACAAATTGCAGGTAACCTTACACCAATTCAACGAATGGACTCTGCAGCACGTAGCTCAGGATCAAAATAGTGAGGCCGATGCACTGGCCAAATTGGGTTCGTCTGTTGACTCTGATGAATTTGACTCGGGGCCTGTGGTACATCTGATGAGCTCGGTGGTAGAATAAGGCCACGCCGAAGTGAACTCGACAAGTCTGTGCTACTCGACAAGGATTGGAAAAACAAATACATAGACTACCTGAAGACAAGAAAATTGCCATTGGATCCTAAGGGATCAAAAGTCGAGCGCACCAAAGCTGCTACGTTTAGCTTAGTCGAAGGGAAATTGTTCAGATGGTCATTCTTCGACCCACAGGCTAGGTGCTTAGGTCTGGAAGAGAACCAATATGCCATGAGAAAGGTCCATGAGGGCACTTGCGGGAACCATTCAGGGGCAGAATCCCTGGTTCGGAAGTCAATCGGAGTCGGTTACTACTGGAATGAAATGGAGGAGGATGCGAAGGACTTCGTACGGAACTGCAACAAGTGTCAAAGGCACGCCCCAGTGATTCATCAACCGGGAGAGATGCTTCATCTGGTCTTGTCGCAATGACTTTTTATGAAATGGGGAATGGATATCGTTGGTCCCCTGCCATGGGCACCTTGGGTCTTCCATGGGCACCGGGTAAGACCCAATACATACTACTCATGAGCGATTATTTTTCTAAATGGGTCGAGGCGTTCGAGAAGGTCCAGGAAAAGAAGCCATCGACTTCATTTGGGATATCATAATATGTTGATTTGGGATGCCAGCCGAGATCGTTTGTGACAATAGAAAACAATTCGTCGGCAATAAGGTAAGTATGTTTTTCAAGAACACAAAATCAAGAAGATATTATCAATGCCTTACCACCCTAGTAGAAATAGGCAAGCAGAATCGACAAACAAAAGTAGGGGTAGGCATAATACCGGCTGAACCGAAAAAACTGGCAGAATCGTGATTTCGGTTTTTTGGTTTCAGTTTAAACGGTCATTCGGTCGGTGGACGATTTTTAAATTATTAAATTTCAGTTTTTCGTGCGGTTTGCGATTTTGGTGTTTCGGTTTTCGGTTAAACCGAAAAACAGAAATTTGTATATATAGCTTTCTCATTCCGTATTTCCATATCCAATGTTATGGTGTGGATGGTAGTTTCTTAAATGGTTTGACTGGAAAGATTTTTTCTTGTTAGCATGTTATTTGTATATATAGCTTTCTCATTCTGCATTTTCATATCCAATGTTCACTTTTTAGGCATCCATAAATTCCATAATTGAAAACAAAGGTATTTAAGGTCAGTAGATGCCTAAATGGTCTGTTGTTTTTTTACCAGAGCTGCTTTTTGACATGGACAATTGGAGATGGCTAGGGCCAGGGTGGACATTATGTGTTAACCGTCTCTGCGAACTTCTCATTTGAACTATGTATACATCTTAGATTTGTTTTGATGGTGTAGTTCACAAGTCACAATAACACTCTGTTTTTGTGTTGGAGCCTTTCTCCACTGTATATATATTCTCCACCGAAACAGTTAAAGAATAACCACTGGTCTGGAAGTTTATGACCACTGGAAGTAAATTCAAGATATAAAAATCTTGAACCGTTAATAATCGAAAAACTAAACCGTAAATAATATTACAAAATCGAAAACTGATAAACCGAGCTGTACTTTCATAATAACCGACCGAACCGACCAACGTCGACCCCTTGTCACGCCCCGAACCTGGGGCGAGACCGGCACCTGGTGTCTCACCTATCCTTGCATACCAACTTGCAACTAAGAGACTTTGAACATATGATGTCATACAAGGGCCACATTGCAAGACAACAGCGGATGCTGACTAACTGTCAATAAAAAACTGGGCCGACAAGGCCGTCATAATTATTATAGCTGACAAACCAACCAAATATACATACAAGGACTGCAAGCCCAACATAATGCACTAACTGACAGGATATGTCTACGAGCCTCTACTGATGGATATACTGTGATCGGAACAGCTCCCCAACCTACTCATAACATATATATATATATATATATATATATAAGATGTACATAAGGCTCTAGACCCGGCAACTCCGAAAGGCACAGAGCTTACCGATCAAGCAGAACTCGGGCAACACTTATTAAGGAGGCCTACCCGTCTGTCTGTCTGAACCTGCACGCATGAAATGCAGCGCCCCCAGAAAAGGGACGTCGGTACGAAATAATGTACCGAGTATGTAAGGCAATATACTGAAAGCTGAAATTGAACTGATAATATAATAACTGCAAGTAGCTGGAAGTCAAAGATAATCTGAAGATATGCTTACCTGCTGATACTGACCCAACTCCCTCAATATAGTAAGTAAAATAGTTGTTCGACCCGATAAGGCTCGGTATATATATATATATATATATATATATATATATATAACTGCTTTGTCGTAGTAAGTTCGCTCATAGGCGCTCGGCCATACTAGGCTTTGTATCTCGACCAACTGGGCTCGCTCATAGGCGCTCGGTCACAGTAGGCTCGGTATATAACTTACCATCTGATCAGAGGTTGCCCAATAGGGGCCTGCCCATCGATTATAGCTCGATGGTAATGAAAATAATGTAATACTATATAGATAGACTCTGTGTTCTCTTGACTAGAAGGAGGAAATACTCAAATGAATATGAAGTCCCGATAAAGAGAATATTGTAACTTACAAAACTAGGAAAATATACGTAACTTGCGAGACTAGCAAATATACGTAAATTCCGGGATATGAATTTCTCTTTATGCCTCGTTATCAAACTCATGTAGTTACGAGATCATGCCAAAACGAAGGAAGAGTTTAGCCTTAACATACCTGAACCGATTCTCTTTTGCGGAAATCCGTAACGACGAAGTAGAGAAAATCCGTGTAAAGTTCTTGAAGAAGATTATACCGGACTTTTTTTTTTTTGAATTAGCATAACACGTTGGATCTTGTAGCATTTCACTCCCACAAAAAAAAGAGAAACGAAATCGCAAACATGGACATCCAGGAAAAGAGAGTCGCGAATTTCAATTCATAGACTTCAATAGCTTTCCACATCGTCGAAGCTGGTAGAAGCGTTAGAATACTCAAATTCTTCTTCTTTCATAATATTACATCTCTAACTATATGTGTACTGTTTCCAACATCATGAATTAATGGTGAAGGGGTTGGAGACTCTTTTGAAGTAGTGGGCATTTTTTATCATGTTATCTCTTTTTAATGGTATAATAAATGTTGTTTTAGTCTTATACTTCTCTAATAAAGACACTAAGGCATATATACGTGTAAACTTGTGTAAACAAGTTATAGCTTTTCCTAGTGACTCATTTTACATCATTTTGCCACCTTGGTTAACCTTATGCCGTGTGGAAATCACAAGAAGACTCTTGTCTACTTAATACCATAATTATTTTCACCATTAATTAATTATTCACATAATTAAGGACTATTTTAAATTACTTAAAATACTACCCACTTTTAAGATACCTTATACACCTTACTATCATGCCCACGTGGTACCTTGTATGATACTAGTCCATAATTACCGGGTATTTTAACTCTGGCCGTATTTTATTCCAAAATGCCAAACTTGGACGAAAATTCACTTTCTTTGACTTGCTTCTAGTCTCACCTTCACGAATTTGCTTATCATTTGTTTGAAATAGCAAAATCCTTATAATCTCTAAACAATCTTTTCCTTGGACTGATATCAATTACCTTACGACAAATTTAACGTACAATACTACAGGGTGCAACATCGTCGTAATTTAATACTGCGAAACGTAACATCATCGTAATGTAGTACTGCAAGGCGTAACATCATCGTAATATAATACTGCGGGACGTAACATCGACGTAATATTGCGGGGCGTAACATCATTCCCCCCTTTGAAACATTCGCCCTCAAATGTTGATTGATGCTCTTATCATTTTCATAACTTATAGCTCTTGTGAATACCTTATTACTCTCCTTGACATTTAGGCAGTTGTTCCGTGAATAAATCCAAAGGCCAGGGCATTCCCCTCTTTAAGCCTCTTTCCCACGCCATGACTTGTGATCGAATTCCTTTGAATCTCGTAACTATTTCTACCTTCTATCATGCAGCCTCTACGATACTGACCTTGTAAGTGTGCCTATGCGACTCTCCTCTCCTTTTTCCTCCAGCTTTTAGCCAATCTCTAAGCCTTACTTTGTAAACATATACAAGGCTTAATAGGATGCCTCTATGGGCATCTATAGGTGTACTGAAGTTCTTCGCTCGGTACTCTATAGAATTTGCGAATATGGCTATATCTTATTACGTACACCTGGTTATCCATTCGTATGCCTTTACTACATCTACATAGGTCATACTATACTATAATTCTTACTTCGATTTATCGTTACTGAGATGTGCAACCAACTTCAGGTTACTCTCGTTGCTTATCCTTAAGACTGATAGCCCAATCTTATCTTATACTGTTGAACTTTTATCTATCTATTGTTGATCCACCTTAATGTTGATTCTTCATCCCGCTAGGGCTCGCGTCTCATCGGGGACATGGAGTAATTATATTGATCCACCTATGAGTGATGCTATACTTCCATTACCGTACTTTATAGCATCCCAATGTCACTCGCCTTATATGGGTATTTTAGTCCCTTAAAAGTTATGAAATCCTCTTCCCCCTTTTTTTTCTTCTTTAAATCATTACTCAAGCGAAGGCCCAAACGTCATCCTTTATTTATCACAATTACACCCTCATTCTGCTACGAAGGCAGCATTCCATCTCTTCTAAATGCTACTTGTCTTAGACTCCTTTGAGTTCATTCAGGCTATATTGGTTTCACGAGCTTAATCCCGAGGACTTATCAATTTTCGTCACCTTCCCACTTGCCTTCTTCTTATCCTTCCTCTTGTCTTTCTAAAACCTTGTCGTTCTATCATACTTTAGCTTGCGATCGATTCCCTTAGGCTTTTCTGGAACATCAAGAGAGACATCGCATCGTCTCTAACTCTTCTTTTACTCTCTAATTAGACCTTTCGGTACTTAGAAACCATAGGCTGGAAGGTATGCCACTGATGACGATGTTATCATTCCTGGATACTGAATCCTAGTGCTTCTAGTCTTTTACCTGAAGTATGGACCACTCTCATCCTTCTATACTTGAGTATTTCGCACGCTGTTCACCTTTACCTTACTTACTTTAAAATATCACCTTACCTTCTTCTATCTTTCTTTCATAACCTCCCTCCCATATAAGTATAAATTACATCCACCATTTGAAGCTCTATTATAATACTTGCACCTCTGGTGCACATATAATCCGGTGGGAGCTCCATACTGACTTATTATGAGGCTGATACTTCTTCTAATTGGCTTTATGTCGGCCTAAGATATATCCCGATCTCTGGTTCATGGTATTAGTTATTTTGTTTATCCTTTCATGGGCGCTGAGGAATATGCATGATACAATCCTTTAACAATTTAATCTTTCGTCTAAGTCCTGGGCTCAATTCTTTCTTTTAACGGATACCAGAATCTTCTACGGTTGCATATGCTGCATGTATAAAACTCCGAACCCTTAAGTGAGTTCATAACATAACCAACTCTAGATCATTGATCGGATAATTTCTTTCGTTCCATCTTAGATTTCTTTCAACATATGCTATTATTTTTCCTGGTCTTTTTGCCCCCTTGTTGCGCCCATACTTAGCTTATCTTAATGCCCACACATGCTAGAGTTTTTGTGCAACTCCTATGATCTCGAATATTACTTTTAATTTTACTTCCCGCTTATTAGCCACTGTAAGTGCCACGCTCCTTTGGAGTGCTTATAATGTTGTTGTGAGACTGTTGTTACATGACCATTTCCTCTTTAGTTCGTTGTGCTTAGGTTGAAGCCTTCTTCCATATTTTCCTCATCTAGTCTTTCGTTGTAATCCTTAGGGAGAACCCTTGGCTCTCGTAAATTTGTGAGCTTATTACGGACCTTTTAATGTCCCTCCTTGCCTATAATTATCTGTAATTGCTTACCTCTGTGTCCTTGTGCTTGTAGAGTTTCTTCTGAACTGATATTTTTACTGTCTTCCTAGCGACACTTTCTTTTATCCTTGTAACACTCATAAGGTGCCTTTAACTATCCCGACTCCTAATTGAATATATCTTAAGTATTGTAATAATATTACTACGAGGCTGAATTATCCATGTTGAGGTTTACTACATTTATCTTGTATGATCTGCTGATTTGTCTGTGACTTCTTGTCTAGTCATTACTAGGCTCGTCCTAAATCAACTACTAACTACTCGTCGGCCCATTCTCATATCCATATTTCGCGTAATCTCTCTTGGGTTTTTTCCTTTGTCTAACTTATGTCTTGCACTGGATCCTTATTTATCAATGACATTCTGGGCAGGAACCCGTACTTCCTTTTTCTGACGTCTTATTTACATAATATTCTGGAATCATAGCATGTCTGTAGGATTCGGATAAGTGCAATCTCATTCCTTTCTCATTTTTATCGCACTCTTCCTTTACCATTCCATAGTTACTAGAACAACTTAATTCTTTCTTAATGCCACATCACTCCATATTCCCCCCTTTAGGGGAGTACTAAGATTTAATGCTATGATGATCTACGTATAGATATTTTACCTTTTCATCTTTGGTGTCTTTTCACATCGTCGATGACCCTTACTCGCCTTGCGATAATCCTTCTGTATCAAGAATAACAAAATTCCTTACTCGCGAGGGTGACACTTAATGTAACTAGCGCATACAGTCCCTTAAGCTTAACTTTTCTCACATTGCTTACTTTAGGGAAGCATTTTCCTGAATGACCATTTTATGAATTTCTCATGAATCTTCTTCTATTGTCCATTCTACTATCGCCGGAACGAAATCTGAAATTTTCATGATGCCGACTATTATCAAATCACTCAGTCCCTAATTCATGTTTAGTTTATCTTGTTCACCAATTCATACTAGTTTCTATTACTCTGGGGTCTAACTATTCCTTCTGTTAATCACGTTAGAGTCGCGAACTATTTCTCGAAATAAGGATATGCCTGTATGGACTATACTCTTTTATTGTCTCCAGGCCTGGCACCTCTCATTTTCTTCTTTCCCTCGATTATCGACTATGTAATACTTTCATTTAATTTTATTTTTTCATCATTTTAATCCATGTATCACATCTTACTCATAATTCTTCCTTATCTCTCTTCTCATTACTCTGCTAATATTTCTACATATCCCTTTCTTGTGAAAACTTCAACAAGATATTCTTTTGCTTTTAGCTCCCCTTGATTCATTCATCGGCTCCTCGGGTTTCTCAACGTCCTCTCTCTAGTAGGGACGAGAGTCACACTAAGGTAATATTTATCCCTTCAAGGCTTTTAGTGCCTATCTTCCTAGTACTCATATCTAGCTGTACTATTTTAGAGTGCACCATCTAGGTGTCTCACATGGAGATCTATTAGAATATTTCCAATATCCTTCAACAATGTTAACTAACGCAAACAATTCATCCACCATTTTGGGTCACTCTAACCCTAGCCGGATCGTGATATTATGTCCTTCTCCTAAACCATATTTTTTAGCTCCTATAGAGCATAACTTAGATCGGTGTGGCCAATTGTACATACCTCTGTTACTGTTGGAGGTAACTCAAAATGCTTATATCTCTTTTCCTGAATGGTAAGTAAGGATAATCTTCATTAGCTGGGTACCTCGTACCCTCTATTACCTTGCTTCCTTCACTTGTTGAAACTTGTATTTATTTTCTGAATCTGTCATTGTCTTTCACCATAAAGGTGGATAGATATTCTTGCCTTAAGGCTCCTTTTCCAGAAGCTCACCGAGTTCTACTGACTCAACTCTTTCGCAACCGCATTCAATCCCTTACCAACCATCGTTCTAAATGTAGGCATTTTCGTATTACGAATAACATAGAGTTTAGAAAATTTAGTTCTTACAACTGAGCTCTACCACACGATCTAGAGTAAGAAGAAAGAGTGACAGTACTAAATGCCTTGTAGCCTCCTGCTTATAAGTTTGGTGCACGACACAACCATAAACAATACTCTACTAGACACGACTTGTAGACTCCCTAAGAAAGAACTGCTTTGATACCACTTTTATCACGCCCCCAACCTGGGGGCGAGATCGGCACCTGCTGCCTCACCTATCCTTGCGTACCAACTTGCAACTAAGAGACTCTGAACATATGATGTCATACTTTGGCCATGGGCCACATTGCAAGACAATTGCGGATGCTGACTAAATGTCAATATAAAACTGAGTCGAAAAGGTTGTCATAATTATTACAGCTGACAAACCAACCAAATATACATACAAGGCCTGCAAGCCCAAACTAATGCACTAACTGACAGGATATGTCTACAAGCCTCTACTGATGGATATACTGTGATTGGAACAGCTCCCCAACCTACATATATATATATATATATATATATATATATATATATATATAGTACATAAGGCTCTACACCCGACAACTCCGAAAGGCATGGAACTTACCGATCAAGCTGAACTCGGGCAACACTTAATGAGGAGGCCTACCCATCTGTCTGTCTGAACCTGCACGCATGAAATGCAGCGCCCCCAGAAAAGGGACGTCAGTACGAAATAATGTACCGAGTATGTAAGGCAATATACTGAAAGCTAAAACTGAACTGATAATATAATAACTGCAAGTAGCTGGAAGTCAAAGATAATAAGAAGATATGCTTACCTGCTGATACTGACCCAACACTCTCAATATAGTAAGTAAAATAGATGTCCGGCCCGATAAGGCTCGGTATATATATATAGCTGCTCTGTCGTAGTAAGCTCGCTCGTAGGCGCTCGGCCATACTAGACTCTTTATCTCGACCAACTGGGCTCGCTCATAGGTGCTCGGCCACAGTAGGCTCGGTATATAACTTACCATTTGATCAGAGGTTGCCCAATAGGGGCCTGCCCATCGATTATAGCTCGATTGTAATGAAAATACTGTAATACTGTATATATAGACTCTGTGCTCTCTTGACCGGAAGGAGGAAATACTCAAATGAATATGAAGTCCCGATAAAGAGAATATTGTAACTTACAAAACTAGAAAAATATATGTAACTTGCGAGACTTGCAAAATATACGTAAATTCCAGGATATGAATTTTTCTTTATGTCTCGTTATCAAACTCGTGTAATTACGAGAAATGAAGGAAGAGCTTAGCCTTAATATACCTGAACCGATTCTCTTTTGCAGAAACACGTAACGACAGAGTAGGAAAAAATCCGTATAATATTTTTGAGAAAGATTGTACCGGACCTTCTTTTTTTTTTTTTGAATTAGCATAACACGTTGGATCTTGTAGCATATCACTCCTAGAAAAAAAAGAGAAACGAAATCGCAAACATGGACATCCAGGAAAAGAGAGTCACGAATTTCAATTCATAGACTTCAATAGCTTTCCACGTCGTTGAAGCTGGTAGAAGTGTTAGAATACTCAAGTTCTTCTTTCATAATATTACATCTCTAACTATATATGTACTGTTTCCAACATCATGAATTAATGGTGAAGGGGTTGGAGACTCTTTTGAAGTAGTGGGCATCTTTTATCATGTTATCTCTTTTTAATGGTATAATAAATGTTGTTTTAGTCTTATACTTCTCTAATAAAGACGCTAAGGCATATATACGTGTAAACTTGTGTAAACAAGTTATAGCTTTGCCTAGTGACTCACATTACATAATTTTGCCACCTTTGTTAAC
The DNA here is from genome assembly GCA_005239495.1 of Nicotiana undulata. Taxonomy (NCBI): domain Eukaryota; kingdom Viridiplantae; phylum Streptophyta; class Magnoliopsida; order Solanales; family Solanaceae; genus Nicotiana; species Nicotiana undulata. Next base: position 14,089 of record MDKH01028703.1, on the reverse strand, counting down.
CTTATGCCATGTGGAAATCACAAGAAGACTCTTATCTACTTAATATCATAATTATCTCCATCATTAATCAATTATTCACATAATTAACGACTATCTCAAATTATTTAAAATACTATCCACTTTTAACATACTTTATACACCTTACTATCATGCCCACGTGGTACTTTCGTCCAAAATACCAAACTTGGACGAAAATTCATTTTCTTTGACTTGCTTCTACCCTCACCTTCACGAATTTTCTTATCATTTGCTTGAAATAGCAAAACTCTTATAATCTCTAAACAATCTTTTCCTTAGACTGATATCAATTACCTTACGACAAATTCAACGTACAATACTACATGGTGCAATATCATCGTAATTTAATACTGTGAAAAGTAAAATCATTGTAATGTAGTACTGCAAGGCGTAACATCACCGTAATATAATACAGCGGGACGTAACATCGACGTAATATTGCGGGGCGTAAGGGTCAAACGGTGAAACGAACTGTAGCCATGTAACCTTCTCTAGTTGTGACATAAGGCTTATGCACCTTCGATTATGAACTCTACCTACAAAACACTAAATGAAACCTTTGCTTTATTTATACTTCACTACGCATTTCGCTTTGTCGATGCTTCATAATAGATCATAAATCCTAAAGCCAACGGGCTACCCCGACTCGTGGATTGTCGTCCGATAAAAAATCGAATGGCCCAGGGTATCGAATCTCGGAGGCAATGAGCCTATTAGGCAGTTCCCAATCAAAAACGGCTACGACCTCCCTAAAATGGCTCAGAGACGTTCGAAGTCCGTAATAAAAAAATAAGACCCTCGCGTATAATTAAAACCGACCAAAGGGTTAATTAAAACATATTAAAGGGTTACCCTCAGCAAAACATCGATGCATATGACTAAAACACATAAGTGTACTAAAGGCCTTCGATTTATATCGAAAACTCGAAGCCACGAAAAATCCGGAGTTCCCGTCGAAATCGGGCCCAATTCGGGCTTCCAGAAAACAGATACACCAAATTACGTCTGATTTTATGCTAAGGCATTAAGGACGATACACAAATAAATTTTTTCAAATAAATGCTGAAAATTAAAAACACGGTGTACCATAGGGAAATTTTTATATATATCTCAAAAAATTATTTACAAAGGCATGATAAAATGGCCCCAAAATAAACAAGAAAGAAAATGTTCAAAAAGGAAACAAAAAAGAGCTAAGGCATCTCCGCCTGATCTTCACCGAAGCTCGACTCTACACTAGAACCTTCAGAACCTTCGGTCTCGTAAAGTTCTTTCGCCTTTGCCTCAAGCCTCTTGGCTTCTTCAATCTCGGCCGACAAGTCGAATCCCCGGGCGTAACCTTCCTTGAGGGTCTCCCTTCGATACAACCGCTTTACTTACTCGATCTTCGTTCTTAAGCGGGCCTCGACTGTCTCCACATTATTTTTATACTGAGCCAGCATTTCCTAAACTTCGGAGGAATCAATTAAGGTTGCTTCAAATTTCGACTTCAGCGCAGTATATTCCCGGCCATGGGAATCCCGTGTCGAGGCGACTGAATCCAGTTATGCCCAGAGTTTGTCATTTTGCCGAGATTACTTGTCGGCCTTGTCCTTTGCCACCCGGGGCTAGTACTTGACCTATACTAACTCCTCCTTTGTAGATCTTTTTCCGAAGCTAGCAGGTCCATCCTGCTCCTCAATTCCCTCAGTTGTAGCTTTGGCCTCGTTCATCTCGGCACGAAGCTGGTCAATCAAGTCTATCTTCTTTTGGACCTGCGAGGTTGCGTCGTTAGTCACTATGCATAACCTCTATTTTTTAACCTAAAAAATCCTTACCTTTTTTACCAGTTCGGAATGCTCCTATATCACGGACAAGTCCTCCTTCTATGCCTTATCCATCTCAGCTTGGAGAATTGTCCTTTTGCTGAACATGCTCTTTGAGCTCAAACTCGAGCTGGCTGACTTCCATTCGAGACCAAAGGAAACTTTCATGGTGGAGTCTGAAGCATGAAAAGCAAAACGATAAGATCGTAAGAGCTTGCTGAAAGTAAACAAGATTCATAAAGGGCACAATAAATAGACAACTTACCCGGTTCAGTGCCTGTTGTGCCTCATTGAAGAGGCTTGATGTTCCTACTTGATTCATCTTCACCTGATCCTCCTCAATCACCAAGCAATGAAGATAGCTGGTCGTACCCACCGTGGCGGACATCACCTAAGAGTGCACTGGGATAATGAGCACGACCGTTATTTTACGGTTGGGATCCACACTCGGAGCAAGGAATTGCCTCACTAGCTTCGGGCTCGAGCTCAGTTTGCCTTCACCCAATATCATGTCCTTTTTGGGACCTCTAAGTGACCAAGCCCGGAATAATCCTCCAATGCGCTCATGTCCATGCCATCGAAAAACATTTTAAGGGCATCATCTGCGCCCCATGACCTCTTATTTTATTTTTCTTTATTGGCTTGAACCTCGTCAAACATAGACTCTGTGTGAGACAGCGAATCCGTGATGTCGATGACACCGAATACTTCCTTCGAGGCAGGGGCAGTGTCTCGGGAGGTTGTGGCCTCTGATTTTCCTCCTGGCTCTCGAGCTTAAGTGGGATCGGCCTCTCGGCCACCTTCTCTGGTTGTTACCTATTCCACTTCGCTGATGGTCGACCCATGAGCGATGAACCCTAGATCACCGTCCTCAGGGTAATCCCTGAGCCGGAAGAGGGAATCAAGGTCCGATACCCTGGCTTTGGTACTCGTTTTGCTGCTTTTCTAGACCCAGAAAACTACCCTCTTCTTCTTGACTTCGGCGTCCGGGAAGCTAGAGGATTTCCTTTTTTTCTCTCCTACTCTATAGCAGCTCCGGGATGCCCTGAAGCGGAGGGTTCAGCATTCGAGGATGAGGCCTCGTCCTCGTCCAATGGCTGAAGCTCAGTGGTCTTTGGCAAACCTGTGAAAGGGAAAAAGACTTGGTAGAAATAAAATTTAAGTATGAAAATACATATTTTTTTGGGAGAAGGACTCACCATGGAAAGGGGCCTCCCACTTGCCCTTCGAAATCTTGCGCCACTCCCGCTTAAAATAAGACATTTGTTTGCAGATCCTCTCAATCCACTCCTTCAAGCGGAGGACTACAATGGGAACTTGGGCGATCGCTACACAATGGTAGGCACATGCAATTAGAAAAAGAACAAAGTAAGTACCAAGAACTTAAGAAGAGGAAGAACATTTACGGGATGAGTTCCACTTTCGGTAAGAATTAAGGGGGAATAAGGTCTTCGGCTTTCACCCGAACGAACCTCCCTTGCCAACCTCAATGCTCGAGAATGGAGCTTTTCTTGCTCAATGAACGATCTTGGTCAACCCCCCTCAGAATATTCAGGGATTGTAGAGACGAAGCAGGTGGTCGATGGTAAATCGAGGTGCTTTGGTGTTGTTGACGAAGTGGCGGAGGAGGTTTTTGATCCTCCAAAAAGACGAGTGAATCTGTCCAAGCAGACCTCTACCTTTTACAGAAATCAAGAATTATAGGGTCCACCAGGGCGAGCGTGAAGGGGTAAATACTTAGATACCCCTCCAAGAGAGTGGTAATATCTTCTTTGGGCCCGGAGACGACCACTTCCTTGACCTCCCAGTTGCAGTCCACCCGAACTGTGGGGACTGGGTCCTTGGTAACAGAGCATAAATACCTCCATACTCCCTCGCCTCAGTCTTATTGATTGGAGGCCTTCTCGACTTTAAAGTCATTCTCAATTGAATAGTCCCCGGGGATGAAGCTCTTCAAAGGAGGCTCTAGGGCCACCTTAGGAACGGACACCTCGGCATCTGTGGTCGGGTTGGAAGTTTCATGGACGGTCAGTTGACGCACAAATTCGGAAGTTATTGCCATCTGATTTTGAAGAATATGAAGGTTTGAAGGTAAGGATGAAGGTTTGAAGATTTGAAGATATGGATGAAGGTACGAATGTCTGACTTGAAGATTTGAAGAAGGAGTATGTACTTTTGGAGATAAAAATTATGAAGATCTCGAAAACAATGGATGAAGGTTTGAAGGGGTTAGAAATAAGTAAAGAATTCGAGGGAAAGTCAGGAAGCTCTAGAATCGGAAACTTAAAAAGTGCAAAAGGGGTCGAAGCTTTTATAGAGAAAAGGTAATCAATGCTTGACGTTTCACATTCGAGGACTGTCAACTGGTGGCTGACACATGTACGAAGTAAGAATGACGCGATTGATGGGACGTTTCACTGACCTGACAACTCGGTTGTAGCGCACGGAAGAAGGAACCAGGGTTAATTTATCGCTTCTTGTTGCTTCGATAAATATACTCTCCGAGAAACGAGGGGACTATCTGTATATGGATAAAATCAGGGGAAAAATTTCCTTAATTCGCAGATGAAAAAATGAAGGGGAAGCATGACTCGAAGTGATTATAATTGAGGTCCAGGAGCCTCTTGTATCGAAACTCGGGAGGAATGAACGTTGTACCTGAGATCGGGCACGGTGAAATGACGGACCCGGGCCAAATATAGCTTCTGGACCTCGGAAAACGTGTTGAACGATTATGCATGACAAGTAGAGGGCCGTAATATTCTCCATCAACCGGACATTGCGGAGTGAATCTCGTTCAGTATCAACTGTAGATCAACATTTACCGGAAAAGGAAAGTTTTTACCTTTTTTAGACTTGTACTAGGACAGAAATTCCCCTACTATATTGGGGATGTTTAATTTATTCTGACACATTGTGACACACAAATAAAAGCTATAAGAGTTTACTTTTGTCATCTAGCTATTGTTCAAGGCATTATTCATTTGTTCTTTTCTTCATTCGTGACTGAGCTTGTATCGACGGTCCAATTGAGGACGAATCTCACTATTCAATTTAAGACCAGGCTTGGTCATTACATTGCGATTGGTTTGATCATTTATTTTGTCTTTAACTCGTTTTCCTGTTGTTCTTAATTATTCATATTGAATTAAACCACGTATCCTTTGACTCGCGTATAAATTTAATTTTAACTCATTTTTGGGGTAAGCACACCTAAGCAATTAGGGCACGCTCTATTTCTCAATTTCAAGTTACACGGTCTTTTCATCTACCACTTTTGGTGTAATATATGATTGTGACATACTGATCTCAACTGAGCTATTGCCAGCAAATAAGTTTGTCCATGGTAATTCTAGTTAGGTCTCCTCCTCCGACTCCGACACCTTGGAATCTTGCTTGTTCTATCCCTGAATGACACATGGGGTATCTACAAATTTCCCTCCGTGAGTAGATGAGCTTGCATGTTCACTAGTTTGAATATTGCACTTAAATTCAGCTTTTGCACGGGTTGAAAGTAATTTCAATTCAAATTTTTCAATAGACTACCTTGAAATTGGTTATCAATTGGAGTAACCACCTACTATGTATTCCCTTACTCAAGTGTTTCAGCTATTAATTTAGCACTTATAGAGCTTTATATAGTCACAAAAGGCTACTTCTTGCTAGGTCTTCCTGATAGGTTATAAGTGCCTTTGTTTTATGTTTTGATGATCTAACAAGCTTAATGTCAAGAACCAGATAAGGAACATGATCCACATCTGGTCCACATTCTCAAGCGCATGGAAATAACCAGACATAAGCTGGAGATGCCCATCCGTATTTTAGAAGTTAAAGAATCAACAAGGGGAACAGATGGACTTCCGTACCCCTAGTGATTGTATCAAGTCAACTCTCCAACAGTTGGAAAGTGACTGACTTCACACGCAACAGTACAACACAATGCAATAGTCACCTCCATTGGGAAGGACCTTGTATCCTAGTTGCTTACATCATTCAAGTGATGTCATCAACGTTATATTAACATTAAACGAATGACCAAACATCACTTGAACACTTGAGAATTTACTCAAGCACTACAATAGTGATTGATCTTCAAGTTAACGATTCTCAAGCGCATCAAGAAGAAAGAACAACAATGTTACGGACCAGTTCCCCATATCAAGTGATTGTATGTCCTTAGTTGAGTTGTAACTTTGTTAATGTTCTTACTTGTAATTCCTACTTAGCTCACTTATGTCACGACCCAAACTGGAGGATCATGACTAGTACCCGGGCCATACTTGCCGAGTACCAACGTACATTTTATCTAATCTTCTTATTATCTTTAAGGGCCGACGAGATCAATATAAGTGGTATATATGGATTATGAACACCAAATAATGAAAGATAATGGACTGAACATGCATAACATGGGATAACAAGACTGCCAAGAAACTACATATAAGTTAGGAGCTACCACGCTTCCATGAAAGACTATACAATAAAAATCATCTGACAAGGCATACCAAACTATACATAAGTCGACACATGTCTATGAGCCTCTAAAGGAGCATAAGTAATGCAACATAGCCGGGACAGGGCCCCGACATACCCATAATATCTATAACAAAAATGCATACCAAGGCATGTCCGGAGAAGGGATCTCGCCTATAACCGCTGAACTGGAAAGCCTACTGTGGTGGGGGAGCTGCGTCTACCTGTCTATCAGGACCTGCAGCACGACATGCAGCGTCAAAAAATAAAATGGACGTCAGTACGAATAAAGTACTGAGTATGTAAGGCAGGAAAGCATAAGTAAGAACAATAATGTAAACGGGGATAGAGAATATACAACCTGTAACATCTGGGTACTTCTTAGGGCTACTGACATGATACATACATATATATACATAAACCTTTAAAACATCCTCCTCTGTGGGCATCATCATCATTATCATATCGTACCCGACCGTAATAGGCTCGGTAAAACGTACCCGGCCACGTGGAGCTCAGTAAAACCCAACTGATCAGTGGTTGCACAATAGGTGCCATACCCGGCCGACTGTAGCGCGGCTCGGTAGAGTAAAATAGATACTATATATAATTCATACTGGACTCATGGAATCACGCTCTAAACCTTTTGGAGTGACGTAAGGCCGATATTTTCCGTACATGTTATTAGGACTAACTCTTCATCAAGAATATTATGAGAATCAGGAAGTACCAACAACATTGATAAAATAAGAATAAGAGAAACAATCTCAACATCAATTGTTCCACAAGAAGAGAAACAATGTAAGTACTGCTAGCTTCTAAGAGTAGAGTATCTTTGGAAGCTCGTTCATTACATTATGTACAATCGAAGCCATGCAAAAGAAGAAACGGGGTATCCTCACATACCTTTTATATACTGCCCCAATCTCAAGCTATGCAATTGTCACGACTCCTTAGTCTACAATAAGAGAAATGACACTATCGTTATCCTTTAAGCGTCATAACTATTATGTATCGATCACAACCTATTTTACGATGAAACGGACAACACCTCCCCTATATATATGACTTCACACAAGTCAAGAAAATCACAAAACATCCCAAACAACATCAATTATAATCATATTGAGCCTCCCAAAATAGTCCACACACAACCTAATCACTTCATACATAAGACGACCACCGTAGTCGTGTCAAACAACCCGGAAATGTTACGACGAACGACCAGACCACAACCCTACATCTATATGGTGTTTCTCCACACCCTTCCTCCTCCAAAACTCCACAAAATAGTAGTACAACATGCAGCCCAACAACAACACAAAACAGTCCACAAAACAGTCTGCTACAAGAGAATAACTCGAACTCACGGCTTTTGATCATCGTACCGTGAGTTATTACAAGTATACAAAGAATTACCATGGATTTACAGCAGGAAAAAATGGTGAAATAGATCAGTAAACTTACCTTAATTTTTGGATAACTCAGCCCTTTTCTTGGTTCTTCAAACTCTAGGTTTTACCCCCAATTAGAACTTGAAAGAGAGGGAAAATCGATTGGGGTTTGTGGATAATCTTTTGGAGGAAGTTTGCAGGGGTTTAGGTATGGTTATTGGTGATATATAATGAGGGTTATATTTCAGTAGATAACCCTTTAAATGGGCTCTTTGGCCGACCCGAAATTGCCTATTTTCGGGCTATCATTTAACCAAGTAGGTGACACACCTACTTGTCACCTAGCAGCTTGTGCAGTCTCTCAAAAATGCCTATATCTCTCTACTCCGATATCGTATTGATAAACGGTTTAATGAGTTGGAAACTAGACTCATAGATATTCCATTTTGTGGGTATATCAGCCCGTAATTCCAAGTATATTGGGATAAAAGCTTAATAATATTTGACCTATAGTTTAAGTAAAACTATGAACCTATGTTGCGACAACTCTTGTCGGCTTTTGTTTCATAACTCGTTTGAATTCAAGACTATGATATGGATATTATATGATTCAAATACCTTAAAATACGACCTATTGAGAATATTAAGCACCCCTAGGTTTACCCAAGAATACGAGTTACAACATCTTTGATTCGTTTAACTTCTAATACTTGTTAATCACCCTTATACACTCTTGTAACATTTAAGATCAATAGGATTAACTTCTTATCATTTCAAAGATAATCTCTTCTTAGATTTACGTCGACTAACTTATGGAATGAACCAACGTATGTGAATATGGGTTGTAACACCCTCCCCCCTTAGAAACATTCGTCCTCGAATGTAGGGGTTATGGGGAGCCTAACTTATCGTGGATCCCAGCGGAAATTTCCCGCCGAGTTTTCCCCTATAAAATGGATACTAGACAAACATGCAAGCAGTTAAACCCAACGTATTGCCTTGCAAGGCTATGCAAAGCTATGGATATGTACATTATCTGCATATCACCATTGTGTATTAAGGAAGAGTACTTTCAAGCTATTGCTTACCTTATAGAGTTGTTTCACCTTCTAATGCGTCCTGCGTCCCCTCGGCATCCTTGTTATCTTGAATCTGGAACAAGTAAGGGTATTTAGACTTCATCTTCTCTTCTGCTTCCCATGTAATTTCTTCCATAATACTTTGACGGAAGCTACATCCTTTGTTCTTAGCTTGCGGACTTGTCGATCTAATATAGCTACTGGCACTTCCTCATATGATAGATCCTCTGTATCTTGTACATCTTTGGTAGGGACGACCCGAGAAAGGTCTCCAATACATTTTCTCAACATAGATACATGGAATACTGGGTGGACAAATTCCAATTCGGATGGCAATTGTAACTCATAAGAAACTTGTCCAATTCGTCGAAGAATTTTGTACGAACCGATATACCGCGAACTCAGCTTACCCTTCTTCCCAAAACGCATAACACCCTTCATCGGCGAGATCCTCAGGAAAACCCAATCACCAACCTCAAACTCCAGATCACGACGTCGGAAATCAAAATAAAACTTTTGCCTACTTTGTGTTGTCCTCAGCCGCTCTTGTATCAGTTTCACCTTCTCAATGGCTTGGTTAATCAAATCTGGCCCATATAGTTCTGTTTCACCGACTTCGAACTATCCAAGTGGTCATCTAAATCTCCTACCATGTAGTGCCTCGTACGGGGCCATTTTAATACTATAATGATAGCTATTATTGTAGGCAAATTCTATGAGTGGAAGATGGTCAAACCAATTCCCCTTGAAATCCATAACACATGCTCATAGCATATCTTCAAGTGTCTGAATAGTAGGTTCAGCCTGTCCGTCAGTCTGTGGATGTAATGCAGTGCTGAGATTCACTTGTGTTCCTAAACCCTTCTGAAAAGACCTCCAAAAGTTAGCCTCAAATTGCGCTCCTCGGTCTGATATAATAGATATCGGTACACCATGAAGCCTAACTATCTCCTTGATATACAACTTTGCATAATCTTCAGCTGTGTAAGTTGTCTTAACTGGCAGAAAATGGGCACATTTTGTAAGTCGGTCAACTATCACCCATATGGAGTCAAACTTATGATAAGAGCGAGGTAATCCAATAATGAAGTCCATATTAATCACCTCCTATTTCCAGGTCGAAATCTCTATGTTCTGAAGCAATCCGCTGGGTTTATGATGTTCGATTTTTACTTGTTGACAATTAGGACACTGGGCTACAAATTGTGCAATAGACTTCTTCATGTTATCCCACCAATACTGCTCCTTAACATCATGATACATCTTTGTCGAGCTGGGATGGATGGAATATCGGGATTGATGAATCTCAATCATAATCTTCTCTCTCAACCCTACCACATCAGGCACACATAACTGCCCCTGGTATCTCAGTGCCCCATCTGCTCCGATCTCAAAAGCCGTAATTTTACACTGTTGAATGCTCTCTGTCAATCGTACTAAGGTAAGATCTTCATATTGTCGTGCTTTTACCTCGGCTACCAAAGATGATTCTGATGTATTCTGTACAGTAACCCCTTCGTCATCAGAGTCTAACAATCTAATTCTCATATTGGCTAGCTGATGAAGCTCTTTAGTCAACCCCTGTCTACCTGCCTCAATGTGTACTAAGCTTCCCATTGTCTTACGACTGAGAGCTTCTGTCATAACATTGGCTTTACCGGGATGGTACAATATCTCAACATCGTAATCTTTCAGTAATTCAAGCCACCTACGCTGCCTCAAATTCAACTCCTTCTGCTTGAAGATGTATGGTAAACTCTTATGATCTGTGTAGATGTCAACATGGACGCCGTATAAGTAGTGCCGCCATAACTTCAAAGCATATATTACTGCAGCTAATTCCAAATCATGGGTCGGGTAATTCTTTTCATGCTTATTCAATTGTCTTGATGCATAAGTTATCACCTTTCCATGTTGCATCAATACGCACCCCAAACCTATACCTGAGGCATCACAATATACCACATAACCTTCTGTTCCTTTTGGGAGAGTAAGCACTGGCGCAGATGTCAATCGATTCTTTCATGCATTTATACATGCACATTGACCCATGACCAGATGACGTTATATACGCGTGTATATATGTATATGTGATATGGAAAAGGTTATGGCGTTATATAAGCACCACCACCTGCTCAGTTGGTATACGTCGATGATTTTCCCATAGTGGCCGAGATGATATGATGGGATGTCCACAGAGGCTTGATGATGTTATGTACGTACAAACGTATGAATTACATAACATTTATATGCATATGCATGACATTATAAATATTTCATAATTTACAGAGCTATCCAAACTTACAGGTTGAGTCCTTTATTACATGTTTTCTCCCATGTTCTTTATATACTGATTTACATGCCTTACATACTCAGTAAGTTACTCGTACTGACGTCCTTTTGTTGGGGACACTGCATTCATGCATGCAGGTATAGATAATCAGTTTGACGAAACCTCATAGTAGACGGGATTCGCTTCAGCGAAGGATCGGTAAGACTCCACTTCATTCGGAATGCAGCCGAGTCTATGAGTCATCTTGTTAGAAATTTTCTACAGACTGATGGTGTAACGACCCGATCGGTCGTTCAGAGAGTTTTAGCCCTGTTTCCCCCGTTTCTGCTTCATTATATGTGGTTCAGCTCTATTATATTGTGTTAGGTTGGTTGGCTCGGATTCAGAGCGATTTTGGAGAGAAATGAGACATTTAGTCTCTTAAGTTGGTTATTTAATTGGAAAAGTCAACCGTAAGTTGACTTATGGGTAAATGATTTCGGAATTGGGTTTTTATGGTTAGGATAGCTTCCTTAGATGATTTTGGACTTAGGAGTGGGTTTGGAATATTATTCGGAGGTCCGTGGTAGAATTAGGCTTGAAGTGGCGAAATTGGATTTTTGGCGATTTCCGGTCGGCAGTGAAAAATTAGCTATCGGGGTCGGAATGGAATTACGGAAGTTGGAATAGGTTCGTAGTGTCATTTGTGATATGTGTGCAAAATTTCAGGTCAATCGGACGTGGTTTGGTTGGTTTCGACATCGTTGGCGAATTTTGGATGTTTAGAAATCCTTAGACTTGAATTCGCGGTTAATTTGGTATTTTGATGTTGTATTGGGTGATTCGAAGGCTCAGCTAAGTTTGTCTGATGTTATGGGATGTGTTGGTATGTTTTGGTTGAGGTTCCGAGGGCCTCAAGTGAGTTGCTGGTGGTTTTAGACCATTTCTAGTTGCTGGTTTTTGGGCTTCAGGAGTGTACAGTGCGATAGCATAGGTCTGGCCGCATTAGCATAAAGAAAATTTGAAAAAAATTAGTTGTGCTATGCGATAGCATAAGTACTCCCGCGATCGCACAGTGTAAAATCTCTGTTGCACTGACCCAACTTTGGAAGCTTATAACTCACAATCTATAAAAAATTTGAAGAAGATCCAAGTATGAAAGTTGTAGCCCTTGATGTCTAGTTTTCCGAAAGTTAAACCAATTATAATTTGGGGTTTTGTACAAAACGCTATGATTATTATACTACAGGCTATCCGGAAGAGTTGGAGAAGGCTATTAGAGAAAATTTGTTCTACGCGATCGCGTGGAAATGGCTGCGATCGCATAGAGTACAAGAAGGGCTGGAAACTTTTGTGCTTCGCTATTGAATTAGTTTGTCCGCGATAACATAGGGTAAATGACTGGGCAGATTATAAGGTACTCTATTCGAGGGTTTCAGCCACTTTTGCATTTTTGGAGCTATGGAGCTCGGATTGAGGCGATGTTTGAAAGGATTTTCAGATGAGTGATTGGGGTAAGTGTTCTTCACTCAAATTTGGTTAAATTCCATGATTTTGCCTTGATTATTATCATTTAATTTGGGAATTTGGGGTGAAAATTGGGGGGAAATGGAAGAGAGTTGAAGAGTTGATTTTGGGGATTTGAATGGCCATTTCATGTCGGATTTTGATGAATTTGATATGGGTAGACTCATGAGTGAATGGACTATCTAGTTTTGTAATTTTATCGGATTCCGAGACGTGGGCCCGGGGGCCGGGTTTGAGCCAAATTCGAGATTTTTGGTCTAATTTGATAATTTTTATGTGGAATTCATCCCTTTAGCGTATATTGATGATAATATACTGACTTTAGTTAGATTCAGAGCATTTGGAGGCCAAGTCAAGAGGCAAGGGCATCGCGGGTTAGAGTTTTGTCCGATTTGAGGTAAGTAATGTCTGTAAATCTCGTCATGAGGGTATGAAACCTCGTACTTCACACTGTATCACTATTTTGGAGTGACGCACATACTAGATGACGAGTGTGTGGCATACACCGATGGGGATTGTGACTTGGTCCGTCCCGTAGAAACTATTAAGTTGCGTATTTAATTATAAACCATATGATATTTCATGTTTAAAGATTATTACTATGTTTTGGACGGAATGCCGTATTTGGGCCTCGTGCCATGTGTTTAGACCCCTTGGGGGCTTTTTACTGCTATTCCTCACTGTGTTGACTTATGATTTACACTCAGTCATATTATGCTTAACTGATTTCGAACTCAGTCTCATTTACACTACTTTGATGCATAAAATGATATTATTGTGTCGAGTACCCCATTTTACTGATAGCCCGAGTGGCTTTTGAGAGGTTTCTGACTGAGTGAGGCCGAGATCTTATATTGTGAGGAGTATATATGGATCGGGATGCACGCCGCAACGAGATATGTTGGATCGGGTTGCACGCCGCAACGATATAGCCCTTGGGATGTAGGAGCCCCTCCGGAATCTGTACACCCCCCAGTGAGCGCAGGTACCTACTGAGTGCGAGTGCCGAGTGACAAGTGATTGGGAGGCATGAGTGGATGTGAGGTTGCTCGAGGGGCTGATTACGAGTGATTGTGAGGCATGCTGAGGGATAGATTCTGAGTGATGTTATACCCAATGGGCGATTTATTATTCATTTTTTTGCCCGAGTGGCTACTTATGATTCATATCACTTTACACTAAACTTCTTGGACATTTTATTGAAATTGTTGAAAATTACATTTTTCAAAGGATTTTCACTGAAATCGGCTTTTTTTAAGCGTGATGATTAACGTATACACTGTTGGAAAGAAAGACTGTGCTTATTCTTAATTGATGACTTGATTTTATGTGTTTCTTACTGCTCAGACCTTATTTACTTTCATTATCGCTGAGTTGGCGTACTCACATTACTCCTTGCACCTTGTGTGTAGATCCAGGTGCTAGGGCAGAGTGAGTTGTCTATCTGTTCCAGAGACTTCTCTGTGAAACCCCACGTGTTATTTTTCTCTCTTCTCTTACGTAAAATACGTAACGTGGCGT
>ML245991.1:45495-60736 GCA_005239495.1 Nicotiana undulata | reverse complement strand
CCCCCCCCCCATCCTTGCCCAGCCTCCCACGATCCCAAACAACCCCTTACAAGCCATGGACTATGCCAAACTTTTGAAACCTACGACTGTTAACGCATCCATGCATGGACGTGCAACAACAATAGATCTAATTCCTTTCAAACGAGCCACTTTTTTATAAAGGCAGCCACTTGTGAAATTTTCTGAGGCTGAAGTAGAACGTATGAACGTTATTGAAAGGCTACAATATGCAGTTGTTTGCAAATTCTCATATGGTTGGCCGGAGCTCAATGAGTTACGTCGAATCATCCATATTCAATGTGGAATAAAGGGTGAAAGCAACATTGGATTCCTTAGGGACAGACATGTTCTGGTTCGTTTGACGTTATGGCAAGACTACATTGAGTTTACTTCAAAAAGTGTGTATTATGTCAAGGATAAGGTTGGATGAGAATATCAATTGAGAACATTGTTATATGATTCAAAATTTAGCGTCGTAGAGGAGACACCTAAAGTAATGGCATGGATATCTTTTACAAACTTGTTACCAACCTTTTTTGTCAAGGAATGTCTATTCTCATTAGCTTCACCAGTAGGCAAATCTTTGCATCTGGATCAAGCTACTATGAACAAGACAAGGCCTAATTAAGTTCGTGTGAAACTGCTAGTTGATCTCTTAGCTGACCTCCCAAAAACGGTTCGCATGGACATTGAGAATGAGGTAACGGGTGAAGCTAGAACTGAATGGATTAATTTCAAATATGACTACTTGCCTAAGTATTGTAAGGAATGCAAGTTGCAAGGTCATGACATGATGGAATGCTGGAGGATCCATCCAGAATTAATAGCTACAAAGAGTGTGGAACAACAGGAATTAAATAAATCAGTGAAGGAGCCAAACAAAGAACAAGCGAAACAGACTGCCCCTTTTATGATACTGTCAAGTGGCAAGGTTGTTGGTAATGTTGGAACACAATGGAAAGAGGTTAGGTATAATAGAGGTAAGAACAAAGAAAAGGTTGGTGATGAGGTGACAATGACTGGAAAAGAAATAGTAACTGTGGAGAACAAACGACTGTAGTACCTCAGCAAGTGTAAACATCTAACCAATTTGCAATACTGGAGATGGATAACAGATGAGAGACTAGAAACATGGAGTTAGTAGAAGGAGATGCTGGGAAAAGTGCAAATCTTAATCAAGAGAATGTTGGACGAACTAACAGTCCAAATCCAAAGAAAAAGGCAACTTTGAACTCTGTTGCTTCTGCATATAATCCAAAAGCTTTAAGGATTGAAAAGTCAAAAAATGACAACAATGAAAAACATACTACTGCTGGAAAGAGTAGTTACTCTGTAGATCCTATGACTGGTAACCAAGAAGATGCAGGAAATAAGGAAAAGTCAACTACTAATTAGCAGAACGAAGAATCTACTACACAATGGGTACAGAGAACTTTTAATGGGAACACAGTTGCTGTAAATACTTCCAGCCAAGAAGTGCCAACACAAGATACTAGAGTGGAAGGAGAGCTAGGAAAAAACTTGGATAATGAATTGATTGATGATCCAGAGTTTGAGAAATTTAAAAGTAATGAAAAGGTGAATTGGAAATGATGCAGGTTATGGGTAGATCAAACAGAAGAAGACTTAGAAGAATGAGAAATACATGATGAGATGCAAAGTGAGGAGGAGATAGGAGGAGATGTAGAGGATGATGATGATCAAAGTGATAATGATAATGACAAGGAAAAGCAAAACAATGATGAACAGAATGTAGCAGCTAAAAAGTTGAACTCTAGCAAGGTTGATAACAGTATAGTAGAGGTGATTGAGGAAGAAGCAGTAATAAATAAAGGAGTGGATAACAGGAGTGACGATCCAGGTGGAACAAGACCAAGAGAAATAGATGATGTTGTTGATAAATCTAAAGGAAAAGTCAAAACAACAACAAAGCAATAACAGGTGAATACTCCACAAAAGTTGATTGTTGCAGACTCTACTGTTCCATTGAAAATAATGCATGAACTGTCCAGAATTATTATTGGGAATAAAGTGAACATTACCCAGATGGACAAATGGATGGTGGCAGTAGAAGATACAAAGGGAATAGAAGGTGATATTTCAAATAAGGATTATGATGAGGAATCCACTACTCAAAATTTTCTCAATGTGGCTAGGTAAGGGGATCTCTCACCTAGAAAAATTGAGAAGGTTAAATCTGCTGGGAGAGGTAGGAAAAAACAAGGAAATGACACTTCTACTAGGCCAACTGGAGGAGTACAAACTAGGAGAACTCTGTCTAAATCCCAAAATGTCTAATGATTGCAATCATATGGATCGTCATATCAATAAAGACTATGCACGCCTTTGTGAGACTGATCATAATGCACATGCAGCAATATTTCGACTTTATAGGGCTTTTGGAGCCTATCCAACAATCCAACAAGGTTGAAAGGTATAGAAGAAGAATTGGTATGGAACATGCTATAGTTAACGTGTCAAATAAAATTTGGGCATTTATAGACGAGGTATTTGAAGTTACAATTCTATACAATTTGGTGTTGCAATTGACATTGAAGTTATTTCATACGGAGACTCATGTGGAATTTATACTCACATTGGTGTATGCCAAATGTGATGCAATTGAGAGGATAGAACTATAAGATTCATTATATGCAATGGCTAGAAATATGTCCTCTCCTTGGCTTGTGGCGGGTTTAATATAATATGGGATGAGGAAGAGAAGTATGGGGGGACTACCAGTGCATATCAATGAAGTGGATGATTTTCGACACTGTGTTAATTCATGTTGCCTCAGAGATTTGGGATTAAAAGGGAGTATATTCACTTTGTGGAATGGAAGATCTGAGAAAGACTGCATTTTTAAAAGGCTAGATAGATGCTTAGGCAACATGGAGCTTCAAGACCTTCCCAGGTCTAGAAATTACTCATCTATCAAAAATAGGCTCAAATCATTGTCCTATGCTATTGAAGTGTGATATTGATTCTGCCCCAATAAAAAAAGCCTTCAGATTTATGAATTTTTTGACAAAACATGAATCATTCAAAGAGGTGGTTAGACATAATTGGGAGGCAGATTTTAGTGCTAACCCCTTCACATTATTCAATCACAAGCTGAAGAATGTGAAGAAGGCTCTATCAACATGGAGTCGAACAGTTTATGGTGACATCTTCCAGAAAATTGCAAGTTTGGAGGAAGTTGTATTGTTTCATGAGAGGCAATTTGAAGCACATCCCACTTAGATGAACAGAGCCAGACTTCAAAAAGTCCAAGCAAAGATGATTAAATATCTTGCACTGGAAGAGGAATTTTGGAGGCAAAAATCTGGGATGGCCTGGTTCAAGGAGGGTGACAGAAATACAAGGTTTTTTCATGCACAAGTCAATGGTAGAAGAAAGATATTAAAGCTGACAAAAATTAAAGACAGTCATGGAAACTGGTTAGAGGAGGAGAATCAAATTGCTAAGGAGGCAATCAGGTTCTACAAGGATCAGTTTTGTGAATTTGCAACTCCTTTTGCCTTTGACATCATTGATCATATTCCAACACTGGTGTCTAGGGAGCAGAATGAAAAGCTAAACAATATACCTACAAAAGAAGAGGTGAGGCAGGCAATATTTGGTTTGAATGGAGAATCAGTTGGAGGTCCGGATGGATTTACTAGATTATTTTTTCAATCATGCTGGGAAATCATAGGAGAAAATATTCATGTTATGGTTGTGGCCTTTTCCTGTGGGCAGCAGCTTCCTAGAAGCATTACACACACAAACTTGGTGATGTTACCAAAAAGTAAAGAAGTGAGCACTTTCTCAGATATGAGATATATAAGTCTCGGTAACTTTGCCAACAGATCTTTTCAAGAGTGGTTCATGAAAGGCTGGTGGAAGTGTTGCCAATCTTGATTTCTGAAGAGCATGTTGGATTTCTCAAAGGCAGGAGCATAGTAGAAAATGTACTGCACAGAAGAGATAATTAAAGATATTAGGATCAGAACAAAGGCTGGTCCTAATGTTGTGATCAAGCTAGACATGACAAAAGCATATGATAGGCTCTCGTGGTTGTTCCTTACAAAGATGTTAATGAAACTGGGATTCTTAGAGAGTTTTATTGGGGTAATCTTTGATCTGGTAGGGAACAACTGGTATTATGTTTTAGTCAATGGACAATCACATGGCTTTTTCAAATCATCGAGGGGTGTCAAGAAGGGTGATCCACTGTCACCAACACTATTTATCATTGCTGCAGAAGCTCTTTCGAGGGGGTTGACTCACTGCATTTAAATCGATATTTTTATGGCTTTGGAATGCCTAAATGGAGTCCAAAAATAAACCACCTTTCCTATGTTGATGACACCATCATATTCAGTTAAATCAGATGCCATATTCCTAAGGCTGATTATGGAGGTCCTACACGCATATGAATCTGCATCTGGACAGCTAGTGAACAAGGCTAAATCCGAAATCTATATGCATCACCTGGTGGATGAAGAAGTGGTTCAAAAAGTGGAAAGAATTACAAGGATTGAGAGATAAGATTTCCCATTCACCTACCTGGGATGTCCTATTTTCTATGCAAGGAGAAAAATGGATTACTATAAGGGACAGGTTACAAAAGTAATGGACAAACTGCAAGGCTGGAAAGGAAAACTATTGTCCATAGGAGGCAGGACAATTCTCATTGCAAATGTCCTTCAGAGCATGCCCATTCACTTGTTGTCTACAGTGAATCCTCCTAAAGGAATCATCAACAAGCTTCACAAAAATCTTGCTCAATTCTTTTGTAGTAGCTCAGTGGGTGGTTCTAATAGACATTGGGCTTCATGGAACAACCTATGTTTGCCATATGAGGAAGGAGGTATTGGATTTAGATCCTTTCATGATGTAGCAAAAGCTTTATTTTGTAAACTATGGTGGAATTTTAGGACTAAACCAAGCCTATGGAGTGCATTTATGAGTCAAAAGTATTGTAAAAAACTAAATGTAGTTGTAGTACCTTGGAGAAGAGGGTCACATGTGTGGAAGAAAATGATAGAATGCAGGGAAGTGATGGAACATCAAATAGGTTGGCATCCTAGAATGGGATCTTCACTGTTTTGGTATGATAATTGGACTGGGTTGGGAGCTTTGTATTTCCTAGTTCCTCCAGAATTTGGGATTAATGAAGACATTCATAATGTCTTTGATGTAGTAGATAATTGAGTTTGGGATGTTGATAGATTACAGGAGGTATTACCTGAAGAATTTGCAATGCATATTATTTAACATATCAAACCTCCAATGATGCATAATGAAATAGACAGGCCATATTGGATGCTTGAAAGCATAGGAAATTTCACCGTAAGATCAGCTTGGGACTACTTAAGAAGAAGAGAGAATCCTAGCAGAGCATATAAGATAATGTGGGTGAAGGGACTACCTTTTAAAATATCCTTCTTTATGTGGAAGGTATGGAAAGGAAAACTGTCTTTGGATGACTTCATGCGCAAATTGGGATATTTTATGCCATCGAGTTGTTGGTGTTGTGTTGATTCGAAAGAGGAAACCTTGGTACATCTGTTCTTCATATCTAATGCAGCAAAGGCAGTGTGGAAATACTTCCTAATGAGATATGGTATTGCACCAAAAGGACTATCGTTACACCAAGCAATCACAAAGTACTGGACAACCCCAGTTTTGCCCAGAATAAAGCCTATAATGCAAGCATTCCCAGCATGTAATGTTTGGGAATTATGGAAGAGAAGGAAAAGTTCGAAGTGTGGGGAGGTAGTATCTGTGAACAGGGTTATATATCAAGTCTCAAACACACTTCAAAATCTGGTTAAACTAAGGAAATATGGTCTGCAAATACCACATAGATGGCAGGATATGCTGATGATGTGAGAAAAATATACCCCTCATTTGAAATATGATAAAGTATGTTGGGAGTTTCCCAATGAGGGGTGGATCAAAGCAAACACTGATGGTGCATCTAGAGGCAACCCAGGAAGAAGTGCAATAGGAGTAGTGTTTAGAGATGATTTTAGAGATGTGGAATATGCTGTTGGAAGGGAGATTAAAGAAGGGAATAATACCGACGTTGAAGCTACTGCAATTGTGGAAGCTATAAGAATATGCAGAGATATGAACTACTCACAAATCTGGATTCAAACAGATTCAATGTTACTGAAGAACATAATGGAAGGAATATGGAAGCCTCCTTGGTGCATTATGGAGCAGGTGGAAGAGGTTATGCAACTAAAAGAGAGGTGTATGTTCAGGATAACTCATATCTTCAGAGAAGGCAACAAACTTGCAGATCACCTTGCAAATCATGCACTGGATAATGGACTGATTGAGGCAAATGAATTCTAGGAACTAGACATACAAAGTAGAAGGATAGTGAATGAGGATAAAATGCAATGCCCTCATATAAGAGTGAAGGTTACAAGAAATTAGAAGGGGAGAAAGGCAAAACAGTTACAATGAAAGAGGAGGAGATCATATATTATTGCAATGCTCAAATCTGGAAATAGGAGAACAGGGTGATCATATTTATCACTAACATTAGGTTCTTTTTTGCAGGTACTATTTCGGTTCAAATATGATATGTGTTACTTGAATTCTAATTGGTGGTATCAATGTTATGCATTCATTCCAATGGAAGGACATGTCATAGTGGTATTGGCGCAGTAGCTAGGAGGAATAAATGACACACTCATTGCTGGAGATATAACAGGGCAAGCATACTCAAGGGTATAAAGGAGTGTGAAGAAGAAAGGCTAAACAAAAGAAGAAAAATAACGTTGGCCAGAAAGTCTAATCGGATTGGACAGCACGGGATTGATAAGGAAGATTATGGGAGAAAATGAAATAATGAAGAAGTGATAATATGACATAGGGGGAAAAAGACCATAAGAATGAAAGAAAGGTACTCAGAATGTATAAAAGAATTGAGCAGTATGAACATAAAATTGCAGAAAATAGAGAAGAAAAAGAAAAACTACCCAGAAAGCCTAAGAGAATTGGGCAGTTTGTTCTAGTTATTATAGGAAATTGCAGTGTGAAAAAAAGGTATACAGGGAGTAAGGTAAGTTAGAGATAGATCTAAGTGAAAGGAGGATGGACATGATAGGAAATAGAAGACAATATCAGTGGGAATCACACATAGGAAGAGAATGGTACAACATGTTGTTAAGAGTGATAGACAGTGAAGGTGAAGGGATAGGAGAGAAATTCCAAATGGAGATAACCATGTTATATAGCCAGGAACTAACGTAGCGTAGCTCAAACAAAGTAATGTATTGGAACTCACAGGGAAGGAACATCAAAGTAGGTAGGCTCACATATGTACACACCTGGTACAAGTAGCTTTGTGTGACACAGTATGGGGTAAATACTGGGTATACAGAGAGACAAGAAAATAAATTACAAATGAGGAAACAAGGATTAAGAATGGAGATGGAAGATAGAAGGATCAGCAACATGGTTCATCAACGTCAAATCCTAAAGGAGGAGAAGTTGGTGAACGATTTTTTTACTAACAATGTGTTCTTTTTTGCAGGATTCGATACTGTATATATGTCATATCCCTTGAGGAACTATCAGCTGGTGGTATTAGCACACTGTGCTCATTCCACTGGTAGGGAATCAAGGGTATGCATAAGCATAATAATAGGGAAGGATGCTAGGTATGTAGGTGTAACGACCCGGTCTGTCGTTACATAAAACCTACATTATAATTATTGTTATTGACTTGATATATATCGGTTATACTGTATTTGATGTATTAGAGTTGATAGGCTTGAAATCGAATGGTTGTAGTGAGAGTTCAGTCAATTAGCCTTTAAAAATAGTCTTAAAATGGGAAAAGCCAACTAAGAGTTGACTTATTGGTAAATGACCTCGTAATGCAAATTTTATGGCTCGTATAGTTTTGTTAGGTGATTTGGGACTTAGGAGTGTGTTCAGAATAATTTTGTGATTTTTGGATTAGAATTAGGCTTGAATTGGTGAAAGTTAGTTTCTGGCGATTCCGGTCGGCAGTGGAAAATAAGCTATCAGGGTCAGAATGGAATTCCGACAGTTAGAACAAGTTTGTAATGTCATTTTGGACTTGTCTGCAAAATTTTAGGTGAATCGGAGTTGTTTTGGATAGTTTCGGCGTCATTGGTGGATTTTAGAATTTTCGAAGTTCTTAGGCTTGAATCCGATGCGAATTTGGTATTTGATGTTAGTTTTGGTGTTTTGAGGGTGAAACTAAGTTTGAATGATCATATGTGAGGTATTGGTATGTTTCGTTGGGGTCCCGAGGGGTTCGGGATTGATTTCGGGTGATTAACGGACTCATTTGGACTTGAATACATAGTTGGTTTTCTGGGTTTTGCACAACAGTAATTTCTTCACTACGATTGCGTGGGGATGTGTGTGATCGCGGAGAGTTAAAGTTGGGGGAGGCAAAATTGTGTTGATTGATCGCGTGGAATGGCCTGCGATCGCGGAGAAGGAGGAGAGGGCCCAGTGCGATCGCGTGTGCCAGGGTGCGATCGCATAGGGTGTTTTGGGCTCGTGGGGTTGGCTGGGAAAATGCACTGTGCGATCGCGTGCACAGTGTTGTGATCGCGGAGGTCTGGGGAAAATTGATCAGTGCGATCGCGAGGCTTTGACTGCGATAGCGGAGAGTAAAATAACTGGGCATACTTAAACCCTTTTTTTACCATTTTTGTATGGAAAAGAGTTCTTGGGGGCGATTTTGAAGAGGAAAATTCTTGTTCTTCATACAGGTAAGTGTTCTAATCATTAAAACTTGATTATTGGTGATTATAGAGCATAAAACCAGTGTAACTTCATGGAAAATTAGTAGAAAATTTGGGCTTTAGGGCTTAAGATTATGAGACCTTCAAGGGTCGATTTAAAGGTCAAACGAACTCCGATTTTGGTGTTCTTTATATGTACGGACTCGTGAAAGGACGAATGACATTTTGGTATTAAAATTTCTGAGTTTCGAGATGCGGGCCTGGTTGTCAGATTTTGACCGGTTTCGGATTTTTGAGCTAAATTTGCTATCTTTCAATTGGAATTCGTTCCTTAAGCACACATTGATGATAAAAATCTAAACTTGGTAGATTTGGAGCCTTCAGAGGTTGATTCGAGAGGCAAGCGCATTACGAAATAATTCCGGACTTGTTTTGAGGTAAGTAATGTCTTTAAATCCTGTCCTGAGGGTATGAAACCTTGGACTATGCACCCTTTCACGGGTTTTGAAATAAAAAGGTGGAAACTTTGGAACATGTTTCCTATTTAGGCTACTATTGAGTTGCGAAACCAATTTTTAAGCCTTTGCTTAATTAGTATTTATACATATGATATGTTTTGGGTTGTAAGCCGTTTTTTGGGCTTAGTGCCGACTTGTCTACCTTTCGGGGGTTATGTATTACCATTTTTCTCACTTATATGTTATTGTTTTTCACTCAGTATTTTCTATGGAATTGTTTTGACACTCAGAGTATTTTGATACTACTTCTTGAAAATGAAACACTGTTTTTGGGTCGAGAACCCGGTGTATATGGTCTGAGGGGAAAATTGAGAGTGTCTGACTGAGTGAGGCTGCTGGCCTATATTGTGAGGATGATAGGATATGACTGAGGCTGCGGGCCTATATTGTGTGTGATTTATGCCATGCGGTGGCTTATTATAGCGCTTGGGCTGTAGGAGCCCCTCGGAGTCTGTAACACACCCCCAGTGAGCGCCGATACCGATTGAGTGATGCCTGATGGGCAGAGTGATCGTGAGGTTTCCTGATAGGCAGAGTGATTGTGAGGTTGCCTGATGGGCTGATACTGAAAGAAATTGTTACGAGAAAGGATTATGGCCCGAGGGGCAGTTTATGAAATTTTATACTGAGTTTTCAAACTATGATTTACTTCGTTTTCAAACTGGTTTTCCTGAGAATTTTATTGAGACATACTGATATTGCACTTGTTTTCAAGGGATTTCTGGAAACTGATTTTGAACTTATTATTTGATGACTACTACATGGTGACTTGGTGTTTTACTGGTTTGCTGAATTGTGTACCTGTTCTGTGTGTTTATATTACTCAGACTGTGATTTATTTTCATTACTACTGAGTTGGTGTACTCGTAAAGACTCCCTATTCCTCTGTGCACAGATCCAGGTACTAGCTCGCAGCAGTTTCTGACGCAGGTTCGATAGCAGCATTTCACAGGATTTCGAGGTAGCTGTCCAGCGTCCACAGCTTCTCCATTTCCCTTCCTTATTTAGTCTTAGCATTTGATTCAGAGACATATATTATAGTTTTAGCAAAGTTAGATTTACTTATTCTTAGATGCTTATGACTATTGACTCCAGTTCTGGGAGGTTGTTTAGAGTGGTTTAGTTCATTATTGGGGGCGTTAGACTTATGTAATTTATTTATTTATTATGACTGCTGTTTATTGTTATACTGTGAACTGTTATAATTGAATAAATACGTAGTAAAGTGATGGTCGGCTAGCCTAGTTCCACGATAGGCGCCATCACGGCCTGTTAGGATTTGGGGTCGTGACAAGTTGGTATCAGAACACTAGGTAACATAGGACTCGACGGTCATGAGCAGGTTTAGTAGAGTCTTGTGGATCGGTACGGAGACGTCTGTACTTATCTTCGAGAGGCAACAGAACTTTTAGGAAACATCTCTATTTTCTTGAACTCTTTCGTGCCAATTTATTTATTCATGAAATCTAAACTTACGTTGTTTCATTCTCTCACAGATGGTGAGGACACGCAATACCGATCAGGGTGACCAGACATCAGCCAGGCCCACAAGGGGTCGAGGCCATGGTAGAGGTAGGGGACCATCCCAGGCAGCAGTCGGGGTAGTACCATATGATCCCTCTATTGTTCAGGATCAGGTTCCCGCCGATGGAGCTCCAGCAGAACAGGCTCAGGCACTGGGAGTGCCTATTGTTATTCCGGGTCTTCAGGAGACCCAGGCTCAGATATTGACGGTGTGTTCCAGTTTGGCTCAGGCAGTTGCTATGTCTACTACTGCCACTACAGCTTAGGCCGGGGGAGACAATCAGACTCCAGCTGCCCGGAGACCTGAGAATGTTGTACGGGGTATTCAGGCACCAGGAGCAGCCCCAGTTCAGCCGGTTGCTCCAGCTCAGGATTTTGTGGTCGCTGTTATGCCTGAGGATGAGCATCGCAGGTTGGAGAGGTTTAGCAGACTTAAGCCTCCAACTTTTAGCGGTATAGAGGGTGAGGATGCCCAAGGTTTTCTTGATAAATGCCAGAGGATACTACGTACTGCGGGTATTTTGGAGACCAGTGGGGTCTCGTTTGTTACATTTCAGTTTGCGGGTGCTGCTTTTACTTGGTGGGAGTCATTCGAGAGCCGTAGACCGGTTGGTTCAGCACCTCTCACCTGGAAGAAATTTTCCACGATCTTTTTGAAGAAATATGTTCCTCACTCTCACAGAGAGGAGCAGCGTAGGCAGTTTGAGAAGCTGCGCTAGGAAGAATTATCAGTCACCCAGTACGAGATGAGGTTTTCTGAGTTAGGCAGACATGCGTCTGAGATTGTCCCTACTGACAGGGAGAGGATTAGGAGGTTTGTAGATGGTCTCTCGTATCAGCTTTGGATTTTGATGACAAGAGATAGGGTGTCTGGAGTCACATTTGAGCAGGTTGTTGATATTGCTCGGGATATTGAGTCGGTTCGTAGGCAGGATCGTGAGGAAAGAGAGGTCAAGAGGCCTTGGGGATTAGGAAATTTCAGTGGTGCCCCTTCCAGAGGGCAATTTCAGCCTAATAGAGTTCATTCATTTACACCTCCACAGTCAGTTTGCCCAGCGTACAGTGGTGTATCGTGGGGGAAGGGTCCTCGCAATGCTCATCATTGACGTTCATCTTTTAGTGCCCTTCTAGTTCAAAGCTCCGCCCGAGCATCATCTTATCAGGGTTCTTCTATGCATGGTTCGTCTGGTGGTTATCATGGTGGTAAGGGTTTTTGTCAGTTTTCATCTCCAGATCCATGTAATTGTTATGAGTGTGGAGAGTTTGGACATGAGTGGAGGCAATGTCCCCGTTGTTCTAATAGTTCAGCTCAGCAGAGGGTTCAGCCCTCGGCTTTAGCCCCAGTCACTTCACCACCTACCCAGGCCGCTAGGGGTGGTGGTCAGGCAGCTAGAGGCCATCCTAGAGGGGGAGGTCGAGCAGGTGGAGGCCAGCCACGTATTTATGCACTTCCGGCTAGGCCTGATGCTATGGCGTCAGATGCAGTGATTACAGGTACTATTTCAGTTTGTCACAGTGATGCTTTGGCTTTATTTGACCCTGGTTCCACGTACTCTTATGTCTCATCCTATTTTGCTCATTTTCTGAATATGCCCCGTGAGTCTCTAATTACTTCTGTTCATGTTTCGACTCCGGTGGGTGATACTATTGTTGTGGACCGTGTGTATCGGTCGTGTCTTATATCTATTGAGGGTCTATAGACCCGAGTGGACTTGATGTTACTAAGTATGGTAGATTTTGATGTAATTCTAGGCATGGATTGGTTATCCCCATGTCATGCTATTCTTGATTGTCACGTTAAGACTGTTACCTTAGCTATACCAGGAGTTCCGAGAGTTGAGTGGAGGGGGTCTATAGAGCATGTACCCAGAGTGATTTCTTATTTAAAGGCTCAGCGTATGGTTGAGAAAAGGTGTGAATCTTACCTTGCATTTGTGAGGGATGTTGGTAGTGAGACTCTATTTTTTGATTCTGTTCCCTTAGTCCGTGATATTCCGGATGTATTTCCTGCAGACCTGCCAGGCATGCCACCTGACAGGGATATTGATTTTGGTATCGACCTGGTGCCAGATACTCATCCTATCTCTATTCCACCTTACCGTATGGCACCAGCAGAGTTGAAGAAATTAAAAGAGCAGCTTTAGGAACTCTTAGATAAGGGCTTCATTCGGCCTAGTGTATCTCCTTGGGGTGCACCGGTGTTGTTTGTGAAAAAGAATGATGGCTCGATGCGCATGTGTATTGATTATAGACAGTTGAATAAGGTTTCAGGACCAGATACGGTCATTATGAGTTTCTGGTTATGTCATTTGGGCTGACCAATGCCCCAGCAGCGTTCATGCAATTGATGAACAACAAGTTTCAGCCCTATCTTGATACTTTCGTCATTGTATTCATTGATGACATCCTGGTTTATTCTCGTAGCCAGGAAGAGCATGCTCAGCTCTTGAGAATCGTGTTGCAGAGATTGAGAAAGGAGAAACTTTATGCAAAATTCTCTAAGTGTGAGTTTTGGCTTGGTTTAGTAGCTTTCTTGGGGCACATGGTGTCTAGTGAGGGTATTCAGGTTGATCCGAAGAAGATTGAGGCGGTGCAGAGTTGGCCTAGACCATCTTCAGCTACAGAGATTTGGAGTTTCCTTGGTCTGGCGGGTTACTATCGTCGCTTTGTGGAAGGATTTTCTTCTATTGCTTCACCTCTGACAAAATTGACACAGAAGGGTGTTCTATTCAGATGGTCCAGTGAATGTGAGGAGAGCTTTCAAAAGTTCAAGTCAGCATTGACCACAGCTCTGGTATTAGTGTTGCCTACCGGTTCGGGTTCTTATACGATTTATTGTGATGCTTCTAGAGTTGTCTTGAGAGCGGTGTTGATGCATGACGGTAGGGTGATTGCCTACGCGTCGAGGCAGTTGAAGGTGCACGAGAAGAATTATCCAGTGCACGATCTTGAGTTAGCTGCCATTGTCCATGTCTTGAAGATTTGGCGGTATTATTTGTATAGAGTGCAGTGTGAGATTTTCNAGAGGAGATGGTTGGAGCTTCTCAAGGATTATGATTTAACTATCTTGTATCATCCGGGGAAGGCCAATGTGGTGGCCGATGCCTTGAGTCGCAGAGCCGAGAGTTTGGTAAGTCTAGATTATCTTTCAGCAGTAGAGAGACCTTTAGACCTTGATGTTCAGGCTTTAGCGGGTCAGTTAGTGAGATTGTACTTGTTAGACCCTCCACGAGTGGTAGCTAGCATGGCTTCCCGGTCTTCTTTATTTGATCATATTAAGGCACGATAGTATGATGACCGGAACCTATTGGTTCTTCAGGATAGAGTTCATCGAGGTGATGCCAGAGATGTGACTATTGGTGATGATGGAGTTATGAGGATGCATGGCCGTATTTGCATGCCCAACGTGGATGATATTCGAGAGTTGATATTAGTAGAGGCTCACAATTCTCGGTATTCTATACATCCGGGTGTCGCGAAGATGTATCAGGATCTGAAACAACATTATTGGTGGAGGCGGATGAAGAGAGATATTGTTGAGTATGTAGCACGGTATCTCAACTGCCAGCAGGTCAAGTATGAGCACCAGAGACCAGGTGGTTTGCTTCAGAGGTTAGATATTCCAGAGTGGAAATGAGAGAGGATTACTATGGACTTTGTAGTTGGGCTTCCATGGACTTCGAGGGGTCTTGATGCTATTTGGGTCATTGTGGATAGATTGACCAAGTCCGCGCATTTCATTCCTTTCAGTACTACTTATACTTCAGAGCGGTTAACTAGTATTTACATTAAGGAGATTGTCCGGTTGCATGGAGTTCCGGTTTTTATTATTTCTGATAGAGGTACTCAGTTCACATCTCAGTTTTGGAGAGCCGTATAGAAAGGTATGGGTACTGATGTAGAGTTGAACACTACATTTCACCCTCAGATCGACGGGCAGTCGGAATGGACTATTCAGATATTGGAGGATATGTTATGGGCTTGTCTGATTGATTTTGGTGGTTCATGGGATCAGTTTCTGCCTTTACCGGAGTTTGCATATAATAACAGCTATCAACCCAGTATTCAGATGGCCCCGTATGAAGCTTTATATGGTAATAGGTGTA
The DNA here is from genome assembly GCA_005239495.1 of Nicotiana undulata. Taxonomy (NCBI): domain Eukaryota; kingdom Viridiplantae; phylum Streptophyta; class Magnoliopsida; order Solanales; family Solanaceae; genus Nicotiana; species Nicotiana undulata. Next base: position 45,856 of record ML245991.1, on the reverse strand, counting down.
GATCTCCGGTTGGCTAGTTCGAGCCTGGTGAGGCTAAGTTATTGGGGACAAATTTGATTCAGGATGCGTTGGAGAAGGTGAAGTTCATTTAGGAGCGACTTCGCACGGCACAGTCTAGACAGAAAAGGTATGCGGATCGAAAGGTTCGGGATGTATCATTTATGAAAAGTGAGAAGGTACTGCTAAAAGTATCACCCATGAAGGGTGTTATGAAGTTCGGAAAGAGAGGAAAGCTGAGTCCATGATTTATTGGTCCTTTTGAGGTACTTCAGAAGGTTGGAGAGGTGGCTTATAGACTTGCCTTGCCACCCAGCTTGTCGAGTGTTCATCCGGTGTTTCATGTGTCGATGCTCAGAAAATA
>ML245991.1:29148-45320 GCA_005239495.1 Nicotiana undulata | reverse complement strand
GTGTTAGACTTCAGCACAGTTCAGCTCGAGGGTGATATGTCATACGAGGTTGAGCCAGTAGCAATTTTAGCTCGTGAGGTCAGAAAGCTGAGATCTAAGGAGATAGCATCAGTGAAGGTGCAGTGGAGAGGTCAGCCAGTAGAGAAGGCTACTTGGGAGACCGAGCGGCAGATGCAGAGCAAATATCCTTACTTGTTTGAGACTCCAGGTATGTTTCTAGACTCGTTCGAGGATAAACGTTTATTTAAGAGGGGGAGAATGTAACGATCCGGTCTGTCGTTATGTAAAACCTGCATTATAATTGTTGTTATTGACTTGATATAGGTCGGTTATACTGTATTTGATGTATTAGAGTTGATAGGCTTGAAATCGAATGGTTGTAGTGAGAGTTCAGTCAATTAGCCTTTAAAAATAGCCTTAAAATGGGAAAAGTCAACTAAGAGTTGACTTATTGGTAAACGACCTCGGAATGCAAATTTTATGGCTCGGATAGCTTCGTTAGGTGATTTGGGACTTAGGAGTGTGTTCAGAATAATTTTGTGATGTCCGGTGTAGAATTAGGCTTGAATTGGTGAAAGTTAGTTTATGGCGATTCCGGTCAGCAGTGGAAAATATGCTATCGGGGTCGAAATGGAATTCCGACGGTTGGAACAGGTAAGTAATATCATTTTGAACTTGTCCGCAAAATTTCAGGTCAATCGAAGTTGTTTTGGATAGTTTCGGCGTCATTGGTGGATTTTAGAATTTTCAAAGTTCTTAGGCTTGAATCTGATGCGAATTTGGTATTTTGATGTTAGTTTTGGTGTTTTGAGGGTGAAACTAAGTTTGAATGATCATATGTGAGGTGTTGGTATGTTTGGTTGGGGTCCCGAGGGGCTCGGGATTGATTTCGGGTGATTAACGGACTCATTTGGACTTGAATACATAGCTGGTTTTCTGGTTTTTGCACAACAGTAATTTCTTCACTGCGATCGCGTGGGGATGTGTGCGATCGAGGAGAGTTTAATTTGGGGAAGGCAAAATTGTGTTGTGCGATCGCGTGGAATGGCCTGCGATTGCGGAGAAGGGGGAGAGGGCCCAGTGCGATCGCGTGTGCCAGGGTGCGATCGCATAGGGTGTTTTGGGCGCATGGGGTTGGCTGGCAAATGCATTGTGCGATCGCGTGCACAGTGTTGCGATCGCGGAGGTCTGGGGAAAATTGTCCAGTGCGATCGCGGGGCTTTGACTGCGATCGCGGAGAGTAAAATAACTGGGCATATTTAAATAACCCTTCCGTGACTTAAACCCCCTTTTCATCATTTTTGTACGGAAAAGAGCTCTTGGGGGCGATTTTGAAGAGGGAAATTCTTGTTCTTCATAGAGGTAAGTGTTCTAATCATTAAAACTCGATTATGGGTGATTATAGAGCATAAAACCACTGTAAATTCATGGAAAATCAGTAGAAAATTGGGTTTTAGGGCTTGGGATTATGAGACCTTCAAGGGTCGATTTGAGGGGTCAAACGAACTCCGATTTTGATGTTCTTTATATATACGGACTCGTGAGAGGATGAAGAACAATTTTGTATAGATATTTCTGAGTTTCGGGATGCGGTCCCGGGGGTCGGTATTTGACCGGTTTCAGATTTTTGAGCTAAATTTGATATCTTTCAATTGGAATTCGTTCCTTAAGCACATATTGATGATAAAAATCTAAACTTGGTAGATTTGGAGCCTTCGTAGGTTGATTCGAGAGCAAGCGCATTGCGGAATAATTCCAGACTAGTTTTGAGGTAAGTAATGTCTTGAAATCCTGTCCTGAGGGTATGAAACGCCGGACTATGCACCTTTTCACGGGTTTTGAAATAAAAAGGTGGAAACTTTGGAACATGTTTCCTATTTAGGCGACTATTGAGTTGCGAAACCAATTTTTAAGCCTTTGCTTAATTAGTATTTATACATTATGATATGTTTTGGGTTGTAAGCCGTGTTTGGGGCCTAGTGCCGACTTGTTTACCCTTCGGGGGTTATGTTTTACTATTTTTCTCACTGATATGTTATGATTTTTCACTCAGTCTTTTCTATGAAATTGTATTAACACTCAGAGTATTTTGATACTACTTATTGAAAATGAAACACTATTTTTGGGTCGAGAACCCGGTGTATTATGGCCTGAGGGACAAATTGAGAGTGTCTGAGTGAATGAGGCTACTGGCTTATATTGTGAGGATGATATGATATGAGTGAGGCTGCGGGACTATATTGTGTGTGATTTATGCCATGCGGTGGCTTATTATAGCGCTTGGGCTGTAGGAGCCCCTGCGGAGTTTGTACCACACCCCCAGTGAGCGCCGATACGGATTGAATGATGCTTGATGGGCAGAGTGATTGTGAGGTTGCTTGATGGGCAGAGTGATTGTGAGGTTTCCTGATGGGAAGAGTGATTGTGAGTTGCCTGTTGGGCAGAGTGATTGTGAGGTTGCCTGATGGGCAGAGTGATTGTGAGGTTGCTTGATGGGCAGAGTGATTGTGAGGTTTCCTGATGGGAAGAGTGATTGTGAGTTGCCTGTTGGGCAGAGTGATTGTGAGGTTGCCTGATGGGCAGAGTGATTTGGAGGTTTCCTGATGGGCTGATACTGAAAGAAATTATTACGAGAAAGGATTATGGCCCGAGGGGCAGTTTATGAAAATTTTTACTGAGTTTTCAAACTATGATTTACTTCGTTTTCAAACTGATTTTCCTGAGAATTTTATTGAGACATACTGATATTGCACTTGTTTTCAAGGGATTTCTGGAAACTGATTTCGAACTTATTATTTGATGAATACTACATGGTGACTTAGTGTTTTACTGGTTTGTGGAATTGTGTACCTGTTCTGTGTGTTTATATTACTCAGACTGTGATTTATTTTCATTACTACCGAGTTGGCGTACTCATAAAGACTCCCTGTGCCTCTGTGCACAGATCCAGGTACTAGCTCGCAATAGTAGCTGACGCAGGTTCGATAGCAGCATTTCACGGGATTTCGAGGTAGCTGTCCAACGTCCACAACTTCTCCATTTCCCTTCCTTATTTAGTCTTAGCATTTGACTCAGAGACATTTATTATAGTTTTAGCTGAGTTAGATTTATTTACTTTTAGATGCTCATGACTATTGACTCTAGTTCTAGGAGGTTGTTTAGAGTGGTTTAGTTCATCATTGGGGGCGTTAGATTTATGTAATTTATTTTTTTGTTATGACTGTTGTTTATTGTTATATTGTGAACTGTTATAATTGAATAAATGTGTAATAAAATGATGGTCGGATATCCTAGTTCCACGATAGGCACCATCACGGCCTGTTAGGATTTGGGGTCGTGACAGTAGGTGGCTATATAGAGGCCAAAAACTACAGGGGGAGACCATGTATAATCATACACATCTATACCTATACAACATTTTTGAAACGCAAGAGATATAAAAGGCAGCAACAAAAGGAAGGCACAAATGTAGTGACCAGAACAACATTCACCATTATGGCAAGTGTGGTTAGTTGGCAATCAAAAACGAGAGTTAGGAAGGCACTGGAAATTCACCTCCCAACTGATTTTGCAGCTCTCACATTACGCATAGAAGGACATACAACGAGGGAGTCATATGAAAGTTGTAATTCAAACACAAGATTTGACACAAAGGACACACATACACGTACTTTGGAAGGATGGTGCATAACTCCTCAGGAGGGTGCGTGTGGAGCGGGGAAGAGGAAAGATCAGGAACGCAATTAACATGAAAACAAGCAGCAACATTCATTGCCTGTAAATGTGGAGCACTGGTGGTTTACTGAAATAGGATATTGGTGCAAACAAATCGAAATGCAAATGGGCTACTCATGCAAGCATAAAGGATGGATCATTAGATTACATGGACCATTGTTACATATTATTAGGCTAGTTTTTTGTAGTACCTATAGTAGTTTAGCAATGTGTAATACTATGTTTGGGTATTATCTATCCAAATGTGGTAATAGGGTCGATGTAGTTTCATAACGTACTACCCTACAAAGTGTAAGGCATCACACTTATATGTTCTTTTTTAATACTTTTTTATATAAATAAAACCCATCCCTAGGCCCCGCCTAGTGGATTACTAAAAAATAATAAGAATAACTAATCGAGTAATCAATAGCCTTTTTTGTTTGGAATTTGTGTCAAGCAAGCCAACCCGACCCTACAGCCAAAAAACTGCATGTATCGTACAGGAGCAGTTGCCTCTTTTTTTTGGCTTATTCATTAACTTTCCTTTCTATATCTTTGCTTATTCATTCATTTTCATTTCTACATCTAACTCGCTCCCCACTATAATTTGGCCCTTTTGCCTGGATTCGAACAATTGACACAAAGATCCAACTGAGATACATAGATCCAAAGCATAAGGAAAGATAAAGTTGTTCCAATATGGATAGCACAAGATTAATTTTATACAACCCCCCTCCCCCACCCCACCCCCTCACCCCCTCTTTCTTTTAATAACAAGTATTGTTAAAATTAAGGGTGTTAACCGGGTGGGCCGGGCGGGGCTGGGTAAGGAAAAAATTGAACCGACTGGATTCAGAACCCGGACGGTTACGGGTTGGGGCTTACCGATTTTAAAGGGTTCGGGTTCATCCGGGTAAAAATTAAACTGTAAGGGTTACGGGTCAAAGAGGCCGGGTCGGGTTAGCGTTAATTTTTTTTATAATTTTTTTATATAACTATTGTAATTTATATTAATATAAAGTAAAAATATAAAGAATACAATGAAGATAAAAAACAATTGCACTTACAAATTGCAAGTGCAACATTTATTTTAAAATTCAAACTTACAAATTGAAAGGTTTACATTTGACAACAAGTAAATTAACAAAAAAAAGAGTAAATTCAAAGGTTTTGCATTGCCCTAGTAAGTTCTTCATAATCAATATGAACTAATTGGCCTTCTTCTGGAGTGTTAAATTTAGATGGGTTACCAAGTGTTAATATTTCTCCAAGTTCCTCGTCTTCNTCCTTCTTCTGGAGTGTTAAATTCAGATGGGTTACCATGTGTTAATATTTCTCCAAGTTCCTCGTCTTCTGGGCTATCAACATCTTCACGTCCTTGATTTCTTCATTCTGATCTAGTCCAATCTCTGAAACATACTAAAACTTCAAAAGTATTGCTTCCCAATGAGTGACCAGTGTCTCATAGTTGTTGTCTTGGTTGACTAAATACACTCTCTGATGCAACAGTTGAAATTGGCATATTCAGCACGTCCCGAGCCATAGCGGAAAGAACAGGAAATTGCTTTTCATTCTCACGCCACCATCCCAACGATGAAAATTCTGTTGTGCAAATCTCTTTTTGTTTCTGCAAGTAGAATTGAAGTTCATCAACATTCCTGATACTGATTTGAGTGGTAGGAAATGTAGAAAAAATATTGAAACTATCAACTATTTTATCATCATACATAGTAGAAGAACTTGAAAAGTGGTACAATGCATAGTGGGATTAACATTGACTACATTAAGAGCAACATCATCAACTATATTTGAATAATAGTTATATAATTGTTGTAAATAATCATTTAGCTTGTTCATACAACTATACATATCTGGGTTTCAGTTGGTCCAATCTCCATATAAATATACAAAGCATTGATTAATTGGTGACAATCAGCCATCTTAATAGAAGGATTTAAAACAGCACCAATTAAGTAAATCGGAGGAATTGGAAAGAAATATTTTTTGAATTTTGCATGCATTTGTTCAACAACATCCTTATATTTTTCTTTCTTCTTAAATTCAGAGAGTAGAAAAGAAATTTCAACTGTATGTATTAAAACCATTGTAACAGTAGGGTAGTATGCTCGAGAAAACTTAACCGTAGCTATATAAAATTTATGTAAATATTAAACAACATCATTAATGATCTCCCAAGTAGAAGGTGTCAACATACGATTTCGATCAGTACAATGCGCATTAGCAACTTCAGTTATTGACAATCTATATTTGTAGCAACATTTTAAAAATATGTATGTATAGTTCCACCTAGTAACTATTTCGTCTGGCATGAATCTTGGTTTAAGGTTATGCTCGGTACACTTATTCTTAAATTTCCTAATTCTAGATTGTCTGTTATTTTTTTGAATAACACCAACTGCTCTTTTAACATGGGTAATCTCAGTTGAAAATAAATCAAGGCCACTTTTAACAATTAAATTATAAACATGACATGTACACCTAACATGAAACATTTCTTCAAGTGGTGGTTGCAAATGCATTTTTAATATTGAAATTGTGGTATTATTATTAGAAGCATTATCAAAAGACATACACAATACTTTTTTGTTAAGATTATAAAATTCAACAACTTCGCAATTAGTATTACTTATAAACACAGCAGTATGACTCTGATCTTCATCATATTTAAAAGCGATAATACGTTTTTGCATACAAATATTATCATCTATCCAATGACATGTAATTGTCAAATAATCATTTCTATTAACAGCATGGCCAATATCAGAAGTAAGAGAAACTCTACAAGGAAGGTTCTCAAACAAATAACGTATGTATGTTTGATATTTTCCATGAAGTCTAAAGATATCAGTTCTACAAGTACTTCTGGATACCTTTAAATAGAGGATTATAAATTCTGATACCTTTAAATAGAGGATTATAAATCTTTTGAATATACATAATAAGATATGATGAAGAAGTAAGAGAAAAAGGTAGACAACCCAAAGCAATCATTTTTGCTAACTCCTCACGATCCTTTAATTTATCATATTTCATAAGTCCTTCAGTAGTAGGGTTTAAAGTTGTTTGATTTCCATCACCATTAGAGCTTCATTCTATAGGATGCTCAACTTTCATATGTCTACTAAGTGTCCCAGTTCCCCTAATTGTCCTCCAGTCTTATGTTTGAAATCAGCATTACAAAGTTTGCATCTAACTCTATCACTATTCTTTATGTCTTCAAAAATCTTCCAAGCCTTACTTCTTTTTCTCCGATTAGTAGTCGGGGCCACAGGTGGTCTACTAGTATCACGACCACTACCCCTGCTACTAGCTCCAACATTACTAGGTGTAAGTGGTATCTCATCTTCCATTTCTAATTCATTATCTTATATACCGAAATCTTCTTGTAATTGTTCATAATCTATATTAGTATTAGGCGATATTTTAGAAATATGTGTAGACTCATTTAAATTACTACCAGATGCTAAAGTACTACCTTTTTTTTTTATTTCCCCGATTAGCAACCTTTATACAAGCTCTTTTTGTAGCATTAAACATATTGTAAAAATTTAACTACTAGCAAAAATTAAATATGCAAATAAAATAGTAAATAAGATAAAGAGTTGGAGGGAGTGCACTGAATTCGGCAATAAATTGAGCACTTGGTGATTACGCAACTCCAATGTTACCACGAATAAACATTAATTGTTCCAATTTTGAAGTTCAATTGTTCAAACTTCAAATGATAAATACTACGATAAATTAAATTTCAAAAAAAAGGAGCCAAATAGTTGCACTTTAGGTGAAGAATTGAAGATTGAAGAATGGGAGAATATGAGAATTGAGATTGAGAAATGAGAGATGAGTGAAGAAATGAAGAAGAGGGGGGTGTATTTATAGTTTTACAAAAGGTTAAATGTGTAACTAAAAAAAGTGTTAATTTGTTTTTTTTAAAAGGCCCAAAAAGGGCAAATTGTGCAAATCCGCCGTTAGGCAACGGCTCCTTGGCAGGTTATTGTTGCCAACGGTCCAATCCAACTCCTAAACATTTAAAAAAAAACTAGTCGTTAACGGGTCCGGGCCGATTTAACCGGTTCTACAGTGTTCATGTTGACTGGGTTTGACCGGTCCGGGTAACTGGTAGAAAATTTGTAAACAGCCCAACCCCCCTTACCCCTTAAACCCAACCCACCTGGCCCCCTTTGTACCGAGCCGATCCGGGTCCGGATTCAACCAGTTTGGGCTGCTCCGGAAACGGGTTGACCCGGCCCGTTTAACACCCTTAGTTAAAATGCTCTTTTACAGTCTCAGATCTACCTCCGCTAGTAGGGTCAAAAAATAAGAAAGAGAAATGACAATGCAGACATGAGAGAAAGCAATGGCCAAACGAGCAATTTCATTAAGAATTTTCAAAAGTGTTCAACATTCAATATAATGTATATAAGTAATTTTTTTTACCTATATACACAGTACAATTTTCAAGTGAAAGGTGTTTTACTGGCCTCCCTTGACCTATGTAGCTCCACCATTGGGAGAAATGACAAGGAGTTATTAGTGTTTAAAGAGTTTTTCGAATGACTACAATTTTCCAAACCAGAAATGAGACTGCCCAGGACCATCCAAGAAAACTGTGTTATTGTGGTAAAGAACTATGCATCTGCTTCTGGTAAAAATGTGGTGCAGCTTCCGTTAGCCAAGAAGGATCAACAATAATGACATTTCGCATTTACTGATGATCCGTTGAAACAAGATAATGGTATACGATCCACTTTGGATTGACCCTGTCAAATTTGAGAGAACTCATTATAAACTTAAGATGTAACAGAACATAATAACTGTAACAACCCGGTCGGTCACTCCGTAAGATTAGCCATGTTTCCCTTATTTCAGCTTTGTTATGTGTTAATTAACCTAATTATGATGTGTTGGGTCGGTTGGTTCGGGTTCGGAGTGGTTGTGGTGAGAACAGAGACACTTAGTCTCTTAAATTGGCTTAATAGTTGGAAAAGTCAACTGGGAGTTAACTTATTGGTAAACGACCTCGGAACGTAGATTTTATGGCTCGGATAGCTTCGTTAGGTGATTTGGGACTTAGGAGTGTTCGTAATATAGTTTTGATTTCCGGAGTAGAATTAGGCTTGGATTGGCAAAATGGAGTTTTTGGCGATTTTCGGTCGGTAGTGGAAAATAGGATATCGGGGTCGGAATGGAATTCCGAAAGTGGTAGCAGGTTCGTAGTGTCATTTTGGATATGTGTTCAAATTTCAGGGCAATTGGATGTGTTTTGGGTAGTTTCGGCATCATTGGCGAAATTTAGAAATCTCAAAGTTCATAGGCTTGAATACGATGTGATTTTGGTGTTTTGGCGTTGTTTTGGATGTTTCGAAGGATCGACTAAGTTTGAATGATGTTGTGGGGTGTGTTGGCATGGTTGGTTGATGTCCTAAGGGCCTCGGGTGAGTTTCATGTGGTTAACGGATCGACTTTTGGTTTTGGGAGATGGCAGATTTTCTGGTGTTGTTGCAGAAGACTAGTGTTCTATGCTTTCGTGGTGGGGTCCCGTGTTCGCGAAGAGTATATATTATTGTGGATCGGCTGACCAAGTTCACGCACTTCATTCATGTTGGTACCACCTATTCTTCGGAGCGATTAGCTGAGATTTATATCAAGGAGATTGTCTGATTGCATGGCGTTCCAGTTTCTATCATTTCAGATAGAGGTACTCAGTTCACATATGAGTTTTGTAGGGTCGTGCATAGATAATTGGGTACTCAGGTTGAATTGAGCACATCGTTTCATCCCCAGACTGACGGGCCCTCAGAGCGTACTATTCAGATTCTAGAGGACATGTTACGTGCCTATGTCATTGATTTTGGGGGTTCATGGGATCAGTTTCTTCCACTCGCGGAGTTTGCATATAATAATAGTTATCAGTCGAGTATTCAAATGGTTCCGTATGAGGCTTTATATGGTAGGAGGTGTACGTCTCTGATTGGATGGTTTGAGCCGAGTGAGGCAAGGCTACTGGGCACAGACTTGGTACAGGATGCGTTGGATAAGGTGAAGTTGATTCAGGAGCGGCTTCGCACGACGTAGTCAAGGCAGAAGAGTTATGCAGACCGGAAGGTTCGTGATGTGTCTTTTATGGAAGGGGAGAAGGTGTTGCTGAAGGTGTCACCCATGAAGGGTGTTATGAGGTTCGTGAAGAGGGGCAAGCTAAGTCCCCGGTTCATTGAGCCTTTTGAGGTGCTTCAGAAGGTTGGAGATGTGGCTTATAGACTTGCTTTGCCACCCAGCTTGTCGAGTGTTCATCCGGTATTTCATGTTTTGATGCTCCGGAAGTATGTTGGTAACTCGTCCCATGTGTTAGATTTCATCACGGTTCAGCTCGAGGGTGATATGTCATATGAGGTAGAGCCAGTGGCTATATTGGTTTGTCAGGTCAGAAAGTTGAGTTCTAAGGATATAGCTTCAGTGAAGGTGCAGTGGAGAGGGCAGACAGTGGAGGGGGACACTTGGGAGATCGAGTGGGAGATGCAGAGCAGATATCCTCACTTGTTTGAGACTCCATGTATATTTTCTAGACCCGTTCGAGGACAAACATATGTTTAAGAAGTGGAGAATGTAACGACCCGGCCAGTCGTTCCATAAGATTAGCCTCGTTTCCCCTATTTCATCTTTTTATTTGTTAATTAACCTTATTATGATGTGTTGGGTTGGTTGGTTCAAGGTCATAGTGGTCGTGGTGAGAACAGAGACACTGAGTCTCTTAAATTGGCTTAATAGTTGGAAAAGTCAACTAGGAGTTGACTTATTGGTAAACGACCTCAGAATGTAGATTTTATAGCTCGTATAGCTTCGTTAGGTGATTTGAGACTTAGGAGTGTGTTTCGAATGTGGTTTTGATGTCCGGAGTAGAATTAGGCTTGAATTGGTGAAATGGAGTTTTTGGCGATTTCCTGTCGGTAGTGGAAAATAGGATATCGGGGTCGGAATGAATTCCAGAAGTGGGAGAAGGTTCGTATTGTCATTTTGGATATGTGTCCAAATTTCAGGTCAATTGGACGTGTTTTGGATAGTTTCTGCATAATTGGCAAAATTTAGAAATCTCAAAGTTCATAGGCTTGAATTTGATGTGATTTTGGTGTTTTGGCGTTGTTTTGGGCATTTTGAAGGCTCGACTAAGTTTGAATGATGTTGTGGGGTGTGTTGGCGTGGTTGGTTGAGGTCTCGAGGGCCTCGGCTGAGTTTCGGGTGGTTAACGGATCGACTTTTTATTTTGGGAGATGGCATATTTTCTGGTGTTGTTGCAGAAGAAAAGTGTTCTATACGTTCGCGGTGGGGTCCCGCGTTTGCGAAGAGTAAATGGGGGGAGCTGGGGAATGGTGCTATGCGTTCGCGTTGGGTGTGATGCAAACGCGGAGGGTCGGCAGAGTGATGCTATGTGTTCGCACTAGGGGGATGCGTTCGCGAAGAGGAAGCTACAGCTGGGGGACCCTGGGCCCAGTTGGCCTATGCGTTCGCACAGGATGACCGCGTTCGTGAGGGCCCCGGAGGTTAAAGCTCCGCGTTCGCGTGGCCTAGGACGCGTTCGCGAAGGGTATTTTGAGAGTTGTCTTATTTAGCCTACGCGAATGCGAGGGTTATGTCGTGTTCGCATAGGGTGTTCTGGGCAGAGTATTTAAGACTCTTCTTTCGCGATTTTCAATCCATTTACACCATTGTTGGGCGATTTTTGAAGCTTTTGAGAGGGGTTAACGAGGGAATCAAAGGAAAAATTCTTGGAGGTAAGATTTTTGACTTCATAACTCGATTCTATGTTATATTCTAAGTGATTAAACCTGAAACTAGTGCAATTAAACCCAAAATTGGGGAAGTTAGGGTATGGAAAATTGGAGACTTTAATTGAGTAATTTAAGGGGAAATTGTGGTCCAATTTTTATGTTCTTGGTGTGTATAGACTCTGGGAGGATAAGGATTCCGGTTTTGTGATTTTTATCGAATTTTGAGACATGGGCTCGGAGATCGGGTTTAACCAATTTCGGAAATTGTGCCTAATTGTGATAATTTTCGAATGGGTTTCGTCTCCTTAGCATATTTTGATGTTATTAATATGATTTTGATTGACTCAGAGCATTTAGGATCCGATTCGAGAGGCAAGAGCATCACAGATTAGTTTTCGGGTTGGTTTGAGGTAAGTAACGATTGTAACTCTAGACCTGAGGGTATGAAACCCCAGTATTTCGTATTGTTTTGATAAATGAGGTGACGCACATGCTAGGTGATGAGCGTGTGGGCGTGCACCGATAGGGATTGTGACTCAGTCCGTCCCGTAGTTACTACTAGGCTGCGTGTTTGATTTGAAACCTTATGATATCCTGTATTTTGAGAATTATACTTTATTCTGGGCTATATGCCATGTTTGGGGCCTTGTGCCGACCTGCTTAGACCCTTAGGGATATTTTTCTACTATTCTCACACTATTTTTGATAGAAATTTATGAACTCAGTCATGTTTTATACATGTTGTTGTTATCACTGTTATCACATTGTTTTAGAATACTGTGAGGTACTTTGGGATGAGTCCCGTGACTTGAGATGAGTTACCCGACTACAAGTATTTAAATTTTTAGTGGCAACTTATAGAGGCGACCCTATAAGTTGCTACAATATTTATAGCATTAACAGCGACATTAACAGTCGCCTCGATTTGGTACCGCTCTCGTGGCCCGCACCAAAACAGTGCTTTACCCCTAGATCTACAAAAGATAAATATTTAGCATCGAACTTTTTGAGGTCGCCACTAATGTTGCTGAAATTTTCAGTCCCGCTAAAAAAATATTTTGGCTTCATATTACTTGTGGTGACTTTTAACTTTTCGCTGCTAAATCTAATTAGGAGCGACTTGGTCGCTGGTAAATCCTACACATTTTTATTTAAAAATAATAACAAAAAAAAACCCTCACATATACTAATTAATTAAAATACTCGAAACTAAACGCACCCAAACCTTCCTCTCTCTAGAAATCCCTCCCCTTCTCTCTAAACTCACTCTCTGCTAAAATTTCCCTAAATATGAATCACAATAACGATTCATATAGCATAATTAGCTGAAACTGTTGGATCTCGCTTGAATGGCGCTGGAAGGAGATAAAGATTTCGAAGATTGACAGATTTTTCCCCCTCTCTTGTAAGTGTTCAAATACCTAATCTTTTCCTTTTTCTTTTAGGAACGAAAATCTCATAAAGTTGTTGTTTCAAATCCATACTTTCAACATGAACGAAAATCTGGAAGTTTCACTAAAGTTTTCGACTAAAATATGTAAGTGTCACTAAAAATTTTGACTAAAATCTGTAAGTGTCATTAAAATATTGCAACGATTTGGGAACTAAATTTTTTACTTAGGTCACTGTTGTGTATAAGGGGGAAAAAGAGCATCAAAAAAGAAAGAACATGGCAAACTTTTCAACATGTAGTTAGGGATTTATTTCAGTGATGTTACATTTTCATTCTTAGATTTCATCTCTAATTTCTCTGAACCATTTGATAATCTACAGGAATACAAAAAAAAACCTTACGCAGAAAGACTCATTTGAGGCCTATTTGGTGTTGTTGTTGTTGTTGATTTTCAGTCTTGAAAGAACTCGACTATCTTAGTTTGGGTAAGTTAAAAGCTTCTTGTTCAGAGATGTCACGACCCGAAATCCCACCTTCAAGCCGTGATGGCGTCTAATGTTAAACTCGCTAGACAAGCCAACATTTTAAACGAATTAACATATTAACAGTTAAAGTGAACAAGATAACTAAGGCAACCGTAATTGACAATATGAAAGTTAACCATCTCAAACTAAATAACAAGCTTCGAAATAAACCCCATAGATATAACCTAGAACTGGTGTCACTTACTCACGAACTGTCTATGAGATTACTAAATACAATGGTCTGAAAATAAGTACATATGACTGTCTTTGAAACTATAGAATAAGACAGAACTGAAAGAGAAAGGTAGAAGGTGACGCCAAGGCCCACGAACGTCTGCGGGTCTACCTCGATGTCTCCTGAATGAACTGATGGAATGCTCCCTCCGTCAATGACCACCGGGTCCGGCTGCGTAATCTGCACAACATAAAGAAGTGCAGGTGTAGCATCAGTACAATCGACCGCATGTACTGAGTAAGTGCCGATCCTAACCTCGGCGAAGTAGTGACGAGGCTAGGACCGACAACAATATATACCTGTGCAATCAGGAAAATATCGACGGGAATAAACAAGTAAATACATATACGGGGAGAACATGTGGAGGATAAAAGGGACAAAGAATACTAACATAGTAGAACAGGGTAACAACTGAAATGTAAAAGTAAAAGAAGGAATTTAACGTCTCAGAACAAATAATGAACAACAAAAGGCACGGCATGTCCCCTCGTGCATAATCTCAAAATCTCTCGGCACGGAATGTCCCCTCGTGCATAAATAGTAAAATCACTCGACACGGAATGTCCCCTCGTGTATAAATAATAAACACTCGGCACGGAATGTCCCCTCTTGCAATAAATAATAAACAATCAGCATGGAATGTCCCCTCGTGCGATAAATAATAAACAATCGGCACAGCATGTCCCCTCGTGCAATAAATAATAAACAATCGACACGGCATGTACCCTCGTGCGATAAATAATAAACAATCGGCACAGCATGTCCCCTCGTGCAATAAATAATAAACAATCGACACGGCATGTACCCTCGTGCGATAAATAATAAACAATCAGCACCGCATGTCCCCTCGTGCGATAAATAATAAGCAATCGGCACGGCATGTCCCCTCGTGCGATAAATAATAATCAATCGTCACAGCATGTCCCCTCGTGCAATAAATAATAAGCAATCGACACGGAATGTACCTTCGTGCGATAAATAATTAAACAATTGGCACGACATGTCCCCTCGTGCGATAAATAATATAAAAACAACAATATAATGTGAAAACTAACAATAAGAAATCTCAAGTGTACAGAAATACTCGATAAAATTCTATCGACCCGGCAAGGGACTCAGCTATAACCAAACTCGCTTAGAAGTGTAAATTCAACAATAAGAGCCTCAACGGCACAATTAATCAATAATTTCCCACGTCATGAAACAACATCAATGTATCACTTCTAAATCACTGATTATTCATAGTACAGAGAATATCAAGAACATGGTATAATTCATCACAATTGACTCACGGGCATGCTTGACCGCAGCATATAGGTACTCGCCCCTCACCCATACGTTGGACATGAATTACACATAGCAAATAAGACTCTATACATATTCCCTCAAGCTAAGGTTAGGCCAAACACTTACCTCGGCTCCAAAATGCAAGTCAAGCCTCAATCACAACCTTTACTCTCGAATCCAACTCCGAATCGATAATATCTAGACATAATTGACTTATTAACATAAATAATTACTCAATAAACCAATTCCATAGCCTAATCATACATTTTCTATCATTCTTCCAAAAATACGAAAAATTCCACCCCGGGCTCGCTTGGTCCAAACACGAGGTTCAGACCAAAACCCGATCACCCATTCCCCAAAATGAGGTTGAATTCCCAAAAATTCCATAAACCCTAACTCTACTCAAAACCCCTAATTTCTACCTTCTTTTCATGATTTTAGGCCTAGAGTCTAGTGATTTATGGAGAAAAAATGGAGGGAACTAGAGTTAGGATCACTTACCCAAGTGGTTATGGAGGAAATCTAGCTTGGAAGTCATCAATGGGGTTTGAGGAAGAAGAGAATGGTGAAAATATGAGAAATCCCGTAAGTGTATTCTGTTTTTGGAGTAATTAAATAATTTGACGAATTAACTCTATGCGATCGCATAGAGACCTGGGTCACGTGCACTGCGATCGCGGAAAGGGAATTGCGATCGCATAGGGTCCCTGGGCTTTGCTATGCAATCGGGGAAGGACTTGGTGTGACCGCACAAGGAAATTACCCAGACCCCTCCCCATCTCTCTTATACTCTATGCAATCGCGGACTACTCTATGCGATCGCATAGAGGAACTGACCTCCCCCACCCTACAAAACTATGCAATCGCGGGATATATGAGATCGCACTAAAGGGAACATCAGACACCAGAAAACAGTCAAAACACCAGAATTTTCCAACCATTTGCACCCTGACACCTACCCGAAACTCACTCGAGCCCTCGGGACTCAAAACCAATAATACACACGACTCCCAAATCATCATACGGACTTATTCAAGTACTTAACCACCAAAGTAACATCAAAAACAATGAATTAAACTCAAAAATCTTTATAATTTTCTCAAAACTTCATTAACTCTCAATTTACCATTTTTATCCGAAACACGTCAAACCAAGTCCGTTTCTTACCAAATTTTACAGGTAATTCATAATATATATATATATATATATATATATATATATATATATAT
>ML245991.1:0-28917 GCA_005239495.1 Nicotiana undulata | reverse complement strand
CTTATCAAATTTTACAGATAAAACTAAATATATATATATATATATATATATATATATATATATATATTGAACCTGTTCCGGCTTCCGGAACCATAATACGGTCCCGGTAAAATGGATTTCACATAAAACTCCCTTTTCAGAAGCATTAATTATTTCCAGAAAACAATTTTCTTTAAAAATTCATTTCTCGGATTTGGGACCTCGGTAATCGATTCCGGACATACGCCCAAGTCCTATATTTTCCTACGGACCCTCCGGGATCGTAAAATCACGGGTCCGGGTCCGTTTACGAAAAATGTTGACCGAATTCAACTTCAATCAATTAATTACCATAAATTCAACTTTTTATTAAGTATCCACATAAAGGCTTCCTGGCTACACACCCGGGATGCGCACACACTTCGAGGTGAGATTAACAGAGGCTTTCGGGGCCTCGGGACACAATTTTAGTCAAATCTACACAGGATGACCTTTTGGGTCATCACAATCTCCACCTCTAAAATAAACGTTCGTCCTCGAACGGACATAGAAAGGTACCTGAATCGGGTAAAAGGTAGGGATATCGGCTTCGCATATCGGACTCGGACTCCCAGGTCGCTGCCTCAACAGGCTGACCTCTCAACTGAACACGAACCGAAGGATAACTCTTCGATCTCAACTGACAAACCTGCCGAGCGAATATGGCTATCGAGTCCTCCTCATAAGACAAATCCTTGTCCAACTAGACACCACTGAAGTCAAGAATATGAGATGGATCCGCAATATACCTCTGGAGCATAGATACATGAAACACTAGATGCACGGCTGATAAACTTGGTGGCAAGGAAAGTCTGTAGTCCACCTCTCCTACCTTATCCAAAATCACAAATGGACCAATGTATCTAGGGCTCAACTTGCCCTTCTTCCCGAACCTCATCACGCCCTTCATAGGCGACAATCGAAGAAATACCCGGTCTCCTATCATAAATGTCAAATCTCGAACTCTGCGATCCGCATAGCTCTTTTGCCTGCACTGAGCCGTACGAAGTCTATCCTGAATAATCTTAACCTTGTCCAAGGCATCATGGACTAACTAAGAACCCAATAATCTAGCCTCTCCCAGCTCAAACCATCCAACTGGAGACCGACACCGTCTTCCATACAATGCCTCATACGGAGCTATCTGAATGCTCGACTGATAGTTGTTGTTGTAGGCGAACTTAGCTAAAGGCAAGAACGGGTCCCATGAATCACCAAAATCAATAACACAAGCCCGCAACATATCCTCCAAGATCTGAATAGTACGCTCGGACTGTCCGTCCGTCTGAGGATGAAATGTTGTGCTCAAATCAATCTGTGTACCCAACTCTCGCTGAAAAACTCTCCAGAAATGGGAGGTAAACTAAGTACCTCCGTCTGATATAATGGATATGGGCACACCATGCAATCTAACAATATCTCTCATATAGATCCTTGCCAACTTCTCCGCTGAATACGAAACTGATACCGGAATGAAATGCGCTGACTTGGTCAGCCTATCCACAACAACCCATACTGCATCAAACATCCTCTGAGTCTGTGGGAGTCCAACTACAAAGTCTATGGTGATACGCTCCTACTTCCACTCGGGAAGTTGAATCTGCTGCATCAACCCACCGAGTCTCTGGTGCTCGTACTTAACCTGCTTACAGTTCAAGCACCGAGCTACATAAGCTACAATATCCTTCTTCATCCTCCGCCACCAATAATGATGCCGCAAGTCCTGGTACATCTTTGCGACGCCCGGATGAATGGAATACCGGGAACTATGGGCCTCCTATTGTATCAACTCACGAATACCATCAATATCAAGTACACAAATACGGCCCTGCATTCGCAGAACTCCCTCATCATCAATCGTAACCTAATTGGCACCTTTGTGAAAGACCGTATCTCTAAGAACACATAAATGACGATCATCATATTTCCATGCCCGAATACGGTCATATAATGAAGAACGGGCCACGGTATGGTCCAAAACACTGCCAGTCTCAGAAACCTCCAATCTCACAAATCGTTTGGCTAAAGCCTAAACATCCAAAGTAGGAGGTCGCTCTCCGACTGCTAAATAAGCTAGACTACCCATACTGACTGACTTCCGGCTCAAAGCATCGGCCACCACATTGGCCTTCCCCGGATGATAAAGAATGGTAATATCATAATCCTTCAGTAACTCTAACCTGCTTTTCTGCCTCATGTTCAACTCCTTATGCCTGAATAGATACTGTAAACTCTTATGATCCGTAAATACCTCACATGGCACACCATACAAGTAATGCCTCCAAATCTTCAATGCATGAACAATAGCTGCAAGCTCCAAATCATGAACTGGATCGTTCCTCTCATGAACCTTCAACTGACGAGAAGCATAGGCTATGACCTTGCCATCCTGCATTAACATTGCGCCAATCCTAACCCGTGAAGCATCACAATACACGGTATACGGTCTTGAACCTGTGGGAAACACTAACACCGGTGTCGTGGTCAAGGTTGTCTTGAGCTTCTGAAAGCTCGCCTCACACTCATCCGACCACCTGAACTGGGCACCCTTCTGGGTCAACCTGGTCATCGGGGCTGCGATAGATGAAAAGCCATCCACAAATCGGCGATAATAACCTGCTAAGCCCAAGAAACTCCGAATCTCCGTAGCTAAAGTGGCCCTAGGCCAATCTCTAACTGCTGAAATCTTCTTGGGATCCACCTGAATACCCTCTAATGAAATCACAAGGCCTAGAAATGCAACTGAACTCAACCAAAACTCACACTTGGAGAATTTGCCATACAACTGACTATCCTTCAGAGTCTGGAGGAAGACTCTAAGGTGCTGCTCATGCTCCTCTCAGCTGAGAGAGTATATCATAATATCACAAATGAGTCCAAATATGGCCTGAACACACGGTTCATCAACTCCATAAAAGTAGCGGGGGCATTTGTCAATCCAAATGACATCACCAAGAACTCATAATGCCCATAACGAGTGCGAAAGGTTGTCTTAGGGACATCAGACGCCCTAATCCTTAGCTGATGGTAACTTGATCTCACATCCATCTTGGAAAACACCGTAGCACCCTGACGCTGGTCAAATAGATCGTCAATCCTCAACAAGGGATACTTATTCTTAATAGTAACCTTATTCAGCTGTCGGTTGTCAATACACATCCTCATTGAGCCATCTTTCTTCTTAACGAACAACACTGGAGCACCCCAAGGAGAAACACTAGGCCTAATGAAGCCTTTATCCAACAAATCCTACAACTACTCCTTCAATTCCTTCAACTCTGGCAGGGCCATACGATACGGTGGAGTAGAAATAGGCTGAGTGCCTTGAGCTACCTCAATACAGAAATCAATATCCATGTCGGGTGGCATACCCGGTAGGTCAGCAGGGAATACCTCTGGGAACTCACAAATCACGGGCACAGACTCCATGGGAGAAACCTCAGCACTAGAATCACGAACATAGGCCAAATAGGCCAAACAACCCTTCTCGACCATACGCCGAGCCTTCATATAAGAAATAACTCTACCAGAAGAATGGTTAGGAGTCCCTCTCCACTCCAAGTGAGGTACTCCTGGCAAGGCTAAGGTCACTGTTTTGGCATGGCAGTCCAAAATAGCATGGTAGGGAGATAGCCAATCCATCCCCAATATAACATCAAAGTCAACCATATCAAGAAGCAACAGATCAACCTGAGTCTCCAGGCTACCAATAACTACTACGCAAGCACGGTAGACTCGATCTACCACTATAGAATCACCCACCGGTGTAGACACATGCACAGCAGTACTCAAGGAATCATGGGGCATACTCAAATAAGGGAAAAACTATAAAGACACATAGGAGAATGTAGAACCCGGATCAAATAACACCAAAGCCTCTCAACTGCAAACTGAAACCGTACTTGTAATAACTACATCAGAAGCATCAGCGTCATGCCTGGCAGGAAAAGCATAACACCGGGGCTGAGCCCCTCCAGCCTGAACAGCACTGGGTCGACCTACTACAGCCTGACCTCTACCTCTCGTGTCATGCCCTCCACGTCTATGAGTATGACCACCACCTCTGGCACCATGACCACCCCTAGCTGGCTGAGGGGGCGAGGGAGCACCTGATGCGGGAACCATGGCACAGGAACCCTGCTACTGAGAACCACCAAAACCTCTGGGGAAAAACCTGGAAATATGCCCCTTACCACGCAAGTGAATCAAGACTTCTGCTACTGAGAATACTGACCATGGAATTGTCCTTGACGACCAGAATTACCACCCTGATAGCTCTGAATCGGCGGTGCACTGATGGGAGCTGAAGGTGCACTACGAGCTCTGAATTAGCTCTATGCGATCTCATAGAGGCCTGGGTCACGTGCACTGCGATCGCGGAGAGGGAATTGCGATCGCATAGGGTCCCTGGGCTTTGCTATGCGATCGCGGAGAGGGAATTGCGATCGCATAGGGTCCCTGGGCTTTGCTATGCGATCGCGGAAGGACTTGGTGCGACCGCAGAAGGAAATTACCCAGCCCCCTCCCCAGCTCTCCTATACTCTATGCGATCGCGGACTACTCTATGCGATCTCATAGAGGAACTGACCTCCACCACCCCACAAAGCTATGCAATCGCAGGACCATATATGCGATCGCACTGAAGGGAACATCAGACACCAGAAACCAATCAAAACACCAGAATTTTCCAACCATTTGCACACGACTCAAAACCAATAATACACACGACTCCCAAATAATCCTACGGACTTATTCAAGTACTTAAACTATCAAAGTAACATCAAAAACAACGAATTAAACTCAAAAATCTCTATAATTTTCTCAAAACTTCATTAACTCTCAATTTACAATTTTTTATCCGAAACACATCAAACCAAGTCCGTTTCTTACCAGATTTTATAGGTAACTCATAATATATATAGCGAACCTGTTCCTGGCTCCGGAACCATAATACAGGCCCGGTAACATGGATTTCACATAAAACTCCCTTTTCAAAAGCATTAATTATTTCCAGAAAATAATTTTCTTTAAAAATACATTTCTCGGACTTGGGATCTCGAAATTCGATTTCGGGCATATGCCCAAGTCTTATATTTTCCTACAGACCCTACGGGACCGTCAAATCACAGGTCCGGGTCCGTTTACCAAAAATATTGACCGAAGTCAACTTCAATCAATTAATTACCATAAATTTAACTTTTTATCAAGTTTCCACATAAAGGCTTCCCGGCTACATGCCCGGGCTGTGCATGCACTTCGAGGTGAGATTAACGGAGGCTTTCAGGGCCTCGAAACACAGTTTTAGTCAAATCTACACAGGATGACATTTAGGGTCATCACAAGAGACCTATTGTATGTTGGTATTTCATTCTATTTGTTTTTTCTTTTATGGATATATGCCTAAATCAGTGGATAGATACTTCTAAATTTTATACAAGGCATATATTTTACTTTTAAATTTGAAGTTTGGGAAATGCATGAAGTACTGTTGATGTTGTTGATGTTGTTGCTACAATAATATGTTCCTAATATGTATTTTTGGAGAAAATTTGCATCCACAATTAATAGAAGTCAGCAAATGACTAGAATTTACCTCCTAAAAGAAGTGTATGTCTTGTCTGCTATTTAAAGAAGGATATTAAAAACTGATTATACCATATATATAAAGAAGAAAGGTCTGAAAATAGAGGGAAGAAAAAAAAGGTGTGTGTAATATGTTAGATAAAGAATACCTTCGGTTCTGAAACCAGACTTTGATCTATTTAGGTTCAATATTAGAGAGAATGGGATAGTCCCTAATGAGTTGTTGCCTCCTCAAAGAAGTAGTCTTTGGACATTCTGCATACACTCTCTCTAGAGCTTCCACTTGCTCTGGTGTGTACCTCACATACTTGTTGTTATCCATTATCTGATTCTTGTTATTCATGATAAAACTTGTGTTTCAAGCATGGTAACAAGCTTGGCTTTCTTCATTTGTAATTCTTGTCTTTGGGAAGTTGTAATTAATTCAGCAACTCCATTTTTCTACTTGCTGCTACTTTCACCTCCACTATTTCTAGTGTTCACATCACTAGCCAAAGGGAATATTGATTCTTTATTTATTAATTCCCCCTTCTCTAATTCACCTCCTTTGATACATTTTCCAACATTAACAACTTCATCCAGAAGCTCTTGTGCAGCTTTCAGGTCCTTAGAGCCTAAAACCATGCTGAAAATTCCATCTAATCCTCTATTAATATTTGATCCAACTTGATTCTCAGCTAAAATGTTATTGAAACTAATTTGTTGTTGTTGAGGAGAAAGGCTTAGTGATATACCACCTTGTTGTTGTTGTTGTTGTTGTTGTGAAAGGCTTAGTGATAGACCAATTTTCTCTTTTAAATCAAATACTGGAACAGTGAAAAGATTGAAGAGAGAATAAATGGAAAACAATGAAACCCTTTTGTGCTCAGACAATTTATTTAACCATTACAACTTCAATGTCCCTCGCCTTCATATTTCTCTGGTATATGTTAGTTATTATATATATATTGATTATTTATAATCCTTCCACTTTTAACTAGTAAACTGATTTATTTATTTATTTTAAAATAGATATGATGGATAAAAGTTGGTTGAATATAAGAAATAGAGCCGACCAAAGGTATAGAGATGGAGTAGACAACTTTTTTAATTGGGCATTCAGACAACCAACGGTGAACACTATGATTCGGTGTCCTTATAAAGGATGTATTAATACCGTGTTCAAGCTAAGGATTGGTGTATGAGGAGTTTTATTGAAGAAGGGTTTTTGTGATTCTTATAAAGTGTGGGACTTGCATGGAGAAGTGTTAGATAAAGTTGAAACTTCTAATGTTGCAGTTAGTGATGAAGCGGAAGATGATAACATTGAAGAGGGTAATATTACTGAAATGATTCACGATGCTTTTGGATATACAAATGTGGAGGATAATAATAATAATAATTCAGAGAACAATGAAGAGCCAAATGTACATGCAACAAAGTTCTACAAATTGCTAGAAGATGTTGAGACAGAACTTGATCCTGGTTGTAAAAAAGTCTCGAAGTTGTCTTTTGTTGTTAAACTACTTCACTTGAAGTGTCTTAACCATTGGAGCAACAAATCGATGGATGCATTATTGAGATTCTTTAAATAAGTTCTTCTCGAGGGATCATTTGTACCAAATTCTTTATATGAAGCAAAGAAAGTTCTTTGTGACATCGGCTTGGGGTACACCAAAATAGATGCATGTCGTAATGATTACATTTTATATTGGCGTGATTATGCCGATACACAAGCATGTCCTAAGTGTGGTAAGTCTAGATGGAAGTCCGAAGAACACGGAGGCAAGAAATTAGCTCATAAAATCTTGCGGCATTTTCCAATCAAACCAAGGCTTCAAAGATTGTACATGGCAAGAGAAACAGCTAAAAAGATGAGGTGGCACAAGGAGGGAAATATTGATGATGGTGTGTTACGACATCCGTCTGACTCAATAGCATGGAAATCCTTTGATGCATGACATCCCACCTTTTCAGCTGAGTTAAGGAATGTTCGATTAGGTTTGGCGGGTGACGGGTTCCAACCTTATGGGAACATGAGTTCTAATCATAGCATTTTGCCAGTCGTACTAGCTACGTATAACTTGCCACCATGGAATTGCATGAAAAATTCATATTTCATTATGACAGCTCTTATCCCAGGCAGTGTCCAGGCAATGATATCGATGTGTATTTACAACCAATGATTGAAGAGTGGAAACATTTGTGGGATGGTGTGGAGACTTATTATGCACACTCAAAATCTAATTTTTCTTATGAGTGTGGCAATCATGTGGACGATCAATGACTTTCCTGCATATGGAAATCTTTCAGGATGGTCAACCAAAGGCAAGTTGGCATGCCCTTGTTTCCATAAAGATACACAATCGACTTTCTTACATAGTAAGTTGTGTTATATGGGTCATCGTCGATTCCTTCTCATGGACCATTCATGGCGGAGAAGTAGGATGTTATTTGATGGGAAAGTTGAGATGGGAGTTGCACCTAACCCTTTAACAGGTGATGAAGCACTTGTGCAATTACTAGATTTGGGTAATGCGACTTTTGGTAAAGGAAAAAAGAGAAAGCGTGATGTTCATAACAATGCTTACAATTGGAAGAAGAAAAGTATCTTTTTTCAATTGCCTTATTGGAAGAGTCTTATGTTACAACATAACCTTGATGTGATGCACATCGAAAGAAATGTGTATGACAATATTATATCAAATGTCATGAATATGGTTGGCAAGACAAAAGACACATTGAAAAGCAAATATGACTTGATGGATCTTGGAATCAGACAACAATTTGCATCCTATTGAGGATGGGAATAATATTTTATTACCGGCAGCATGCTATGTATTGTCCGCGGGAGAGAAGCTGAAGGTGTGCAGCTTTTTAGCGAATCTGAAGGTTCCTGATGCATGTTCCTTATATATTTCAAGGTGTGTCAACGTACAGGAGAAAAAGATACATGGATTAAAATGTCACGATCATCATGTATTGTTGCAAGACATCTTTCCATTTCCAGTAGCTATGCATGGTTTTATACCCAAGGAAGTTTGTGATCCAATTATTGCGTTAGGAAAGTTTTTCAAGAATATATACTCTAAGTGTTTGAGATTGAATATCTTGATATCCTAGAGGCAGAAATTCCTGCTATTTTGACCAAACTTCAACTTGTTTTCCCTCCGGCTTTATTTAATGTCATGGTTCATTTGCCAATTCACTTGCCAAGTGAGGCAAAGCTTGGTGGGCCAGCTCAATATTGGAATATGTATTCTATTGAGAGGTAATTTATTATGTGGCGATTCTAGTCGCTGCTAAAGGTGTATATATAGTGGTGACTCATCAAATATTTGCTTGTTTGGAACAATATTTTGTAGCAGTTTTTCCAACCTTTTGTGGCAACTATGTCGCCACAAAATATGATATTTTAGCAGCGACTTATTATGTCACCACAAATAACCTTCAGCTACGGTTTGGTGTGTGGCAATACACAAGTCGCCACTAATGACCTATACCAGCGACGAAAGGGGATTTTGTAGCGACTTTAGTCGACACAGTAAGGTGGATTTCTTGTAGTGTCGAGTGGCTTGTAAGGATGACTGAGTGAGGCCGAGAGCCGAGTTCGTGAGCATAGTTATGGATCGGGCTACATGCCGCAATAGATATTATATGGATCGGGCTGCACGCTGCAGCAATATATATATTAGATCAGGTTGCACGCCGTAGCAATATAGCGCTTGGGCTGTAGGAGCCCCGCCGAAGTCTGTACACCCCCAGTGGGCGCAGTTGACTATTATTTGGATCAGGCTGCACGCCGCAGCGTATGTTATGTGGATCGGGTTGCACATCGCAGCGTATGTTATGTGTATTCATGGTACTTGTTGAGTGAGAGTGCTTAGTGTGGGTATTGACTTGTTCTAGTAGAGTCACGAGTGACTGAGAGACCTTATTTATGAATGATACTGTGCCCGAGAGGCTATAAATTGTGAGATCATTGCTTTTCACTCATTTTACACTGATTCTCTTCAATAAACGTTGTGTAAATGTTTTACACAAGTTCAAATGGGGAAACTAGAGTTTGCAAAGTATTTGGTAAATGAAGACTTTTGATTTTACTCTATTTGTTTTCACTGACACGTGATTTTATGAAATTATCACTTTTAAATGCTCGTCACTGCACTCATGTCTTTAGTTACGTTGGTTACTTACTGAGTTGGCGTACTCACGTTACTCCCAGCACCTTCCTGTGTAGATCCAGGTATCGGGCCAGCGTGTTAGTTGACTTCTCATTTGACTTGGAGTTGATCAAGGATAGAGGTAGCTGCTCGGCGTCCACATCTTGCCTTCTTTCCTTTCTTAGTTCATAGACTTTTCGTACTTTCTAGATTTGTATTAGTAAAGTCACATTATTATTATACGGTGTATTTATTTCCTTAGATTCTCATGACAATTGACTTCAGATGTCTGGGGTGGTATTAGATTCGATCGCTTTTGTTATTATTATTATTGAACTTGTCTTAAAAAAGGGAATCTTTAATAAAATACGAGAATATATATGGAAAATGGGAAATGTTATTTTCATTTGTGTTAGATGGCTAGCCTAGTTTCACGATAGGCGCCCTCACAGCCTATTTTGATTTGGGGTCGTGACAAATTGGTATCAGAACCTAGGTTACATAGGACTCGGTGGTCATGAGCAGGTTTAGTAGAGTCTTGCAGATCGGTACGGACGTCTGTACTTATATTCGAGAGGCTACGGAACCCTTAGGAAAAATCTCATTTTCTTGAATTATGTCGTGTCATTCTGTTGATTCTGGAAATCTAAAACTTTTGTTGTTTCATTCTCCCACAGATGGTGAGGACATGTGCTACCGATCAGGGTGACCAGACACCAGATAGACCAGCGAGGGGTCGACGTCATGATAGAGGTAGGGGACCAGCCCGTGCAGCAACGGGGGAAGTACCAGTGGATCCACCTACCATTCAAGATCAAGTTCCCGCCGCGGATATTCCAGCGAGATAGGCTCATGCACCGGTAGTGCCTATTGTTATTCCAGGTCTTCAGGAGACCCTAGCTCAGATTTTGATTGTATGCACCAGCCTTGCTCAGGCAGTTATCGTATCTACCACTGCCGCTACTTCTCAGGCCGGGGGAGGCACTCAGACTCCAGATGCCCAGACACCTGAGCAGCTTACTTAGGGACTTCAGACACCGGGGGCAGCTCCAGCTAGGGCTGCTTATCGGGCGGATTGGGCGGTTAATTAATCTTAACGGTTTGGCTTAATGGTTATCGGCTTTTAAATGTATTAATCTGCTAGCCACCCGATAAGATATCAGGCGGATTGGTATCGGTTTATCTCTTATCGGGCGGTTTATCGGCCCAATTCAATCTATATTGCATGCATTATATTTGGGGAGTTTGATCCCAAAGTCGCCAGTACTAGAGGACATAAGCTACGAGTCAACACACGGTGTGGGATTTATGAATATAATTTAAAGTCATGACTCAATCCGTTCTAAGATGGTTAGGGTCAAGATTGATGAAATAATAGATCATAAATCAACTTGTCCAACGTCACCACATCTTCTCTTTATTTTGCTTTTGGAAAAAGAAATGTGAAAGGCAACGTATTGTTCTTAACTTATTAGTTTAAGTTCTTCCACATTTACATAATTCATCATTTCAAATTTGATTTTATATGTTTAGACCAATTTAGGTTACATTTTGACTCGTTGGATTACATTATTTGACAAATTTTGACTAATGTTTCATGGCATTTCGGATTCACCTTGTTAGATCAAGTTTATTTGTCATAACCCGAATTCGTTTAAACAAGAATGTGTTGCACGAGTTACTAAAAAGTTGATTAATTTGGCCACCTATTTTTTCTAATATATATATATATATATATATATTTAACGGGTTAATGGATTATCCGTTAAGAAAATTAAATAATCCGCCCCTAAACCGATAAGTCGTTAATAACTAAAAATTCAATTTGTTCCCCGTCCATTAAACCGTTAACCTGATACCAATAATCCATTAAGCTTCGGTTTCTATTCGATTTTCGGCTTCGGTTCGATTTTGAACACCCCTAGCCCCAGTCCAGCCGGTTGTCCCAGTTCAGGGTTTTATGGTTCCAGCCATGCCAGATGACGAGCAGCGCAGGTTGGAGAGGTTTCAGTAGACTTCAGCCTCCGACATTCAGTGGTGTTGAAGGCGAGGATGCCTAGGTTTTTCTGGACAAGTGTTAGGGGATGCTTCGTACTGCAAGGATTCTGGAGACCAGTGGGGTCTCGTTTGCTACTTTTTAGTTTTTCGGGACTGCCTTTACTTGGTGGGAGTCTTGTGAGAGGCGTAGGCATGTTGGTGCAACACCCTTTACTAGCAGCAGTTCTCCACGATCTTCTTGGAGAAGTATGTTCCCCAACCTCACAGAGAGGAGTAGCGTGGGCAGTTTGAGCAGTTGCGTCAAGGAGAGTTGACAGTGACGCAGTATGAGATGCAGTTTTCAGAGTTAGTTCGCCATGCTACCGAGTTGTTCCCTACTGATAGGGAGAGGATCAGAAGGTTCGTGGATGGCCTCACTTATCAGCTTCGCATTTTGATGACTAGAGAGAGGGTATCGGGTGACTTTCGAGCAGGTTGTTGATATTGCTCGGGACATTGAGTCAGTTCACTGTCAGGAGAGGGAGGCCAAGAGGCCTCGTGGATTTGATAGCTTCAATGGTGCTCCTCCCAGAGGGAAGTTTCACCATGGTAGAGGCCGCCCATTCAGGCCTCCTCGGTCAATTGTCCCAACTTATAGTGGTGCATCCTCGGGGCAAGGTCCCCGCAGTTTGCATTCAGGTCATTCTTCATTTAGTACTTTCCCAGCTCAGCGTTTATCTCGAGCACCATCTATTCAGGGTTCCTCCGTGCATGGTTCTTCTGGTGGTTATTTTGGTTCCATGGGTTCCCTTC
The DNA here is from genome assembly GCA_005239495.1 of Nicotiana undulata. Lineage (NCBI taxonomy): Eukaryota > Viridiplantae > Streptophyta > Magnoliopsida > Solanales > Solanaceae > Nicotiana > Nicotiana undulata. Next base: position 16,384 of record ML245991.1, on the reverse strand, counting down.
AGTCCCCGTCTATTTCCCCAAGGAGTTGTTATGAGTGTGGAGAGTTCGAGAACATAAGGAGGCAGTGTCCTCATCTTCTTAGAGGTCCATCTGAGTCTAGGAACCAGCCTTCGACTTCAGCTCCAGTTACTTCACCACCCACCCAGGCAGCTAGGGTTGGAAGTCAGTCAGCTAGAGGCCGCTCTAGAGGGGAAGGTCGAGCAGGTGGAGGTCAGGCTCATATCTTTGCACTTCCAGCCGGGCTAGATGTTATGGCCTCCGATGCAGTGATCACAGGTATTATCGCAGACTATCACCGATATGCTTTGGCCTTATTTGACCCTGGTTCCACAAATTCCTATGTTACGTCATATTTTGCCTATTTCCTGGATATGCCCCGTGAGTCTTTAGTTATATTTGTTCATGTGTCGACTCCGGTGGGCGATACTATTGTTGTGGACTGTGTGTATCGGACGTGTGTGGTATATATTGGGGGTATGGAGAGCCGGGTGGACCTATTGTTGCTTAGCATGGTTGATTTTGATGTGATATTAGGCATGGATTGGCTATCTCCATGTCATGTTGTTCTTGATTGGCATGCTAAGACCGTGACATTGGCTATGCCGGGAGTTCCGAGGGTTGAGTTGAGAGGTTCTATTGAGTATGTGCCTAGTAGGGTGATTTCTTACCTGAAGGCCCAGTGTATGGTGGAGAAAGGGTGTTTATCGTACTTGGCCTTTGTGAGGGATGTCAGTGTTGAGACTCCCAATATTGATTCTATTCATGTGGTCCGTGATTTTTCGGACGTGTTTCCTACAGACCTGTCAGGGATGCCACCTGAGAGGGATATTAATTTTGGTATTGATCTGGTGCCAGGCACTTAGCCTATCTCTATTCCTTCATATCGTATAGCACCAGTGGAGTTGAAGGAATTAAAAGAGCTCCTCGGGAACTCCTAGAAAAGGGATTCATTCGGCCTAGTGTGTCACCTTGGGGTGCACCGGTGTTGTTTGTAAAGAAGAAGGATGGTTCCATGAGAATGTGTATTGACAACACGCAGTTGAACAAGGTTACAGTCAAGAATAAGTATCATTGGCCTCATATTGATGATTTTTTTTACCAGCTTCAAGGAGCCAGAGTGTTCTCTAAGATTGACTTGAGATCCGGGTATCATCAGCTGAAGATTTGGGATTCTGATATTCCCAAGACAGGTTTCAGGACTCGTTATGGTCATTATGAGTTCATGGTGATGTCTTTTGGGCTGACCAACACCCTAGTAGCATTCATGCATTTGATGAACAACGTGTTTCGGTCGTATCTGGATTCCTTTGTTATTGTGTTCATTGAAGACACCCTGGTGTATTCTCTCAGCCAGGAGTAGCATGCTCACCATTTGAGGGTCGTGTTGCAAAGGTTGAGGGAGGAGAGGTTTTATGCAAAGTTCTCCAAGTGCTAGTTTTGGCTTGGCTCGGTAGCTTTCTTAGGGCATGTAGACTCCAGTGAGGGTATTCAGGTTGACTCGAAGAAGATTGAGGCGGTGCAGAGTTGACCTAGGTCGTCCTCGTCTACAGAGATTAGGAGTTTCCTTGGTTTGGCGGGGTATTAACGTTGCTTTGTGGAGGTATTTTCTTCAATTGCTTCTCCCTTGACCAAATTAACCCAGAAGGGTGCTCCATTCAGGTGGTCAGACGAGTGTGAGGAGAGCTTTCAGAAGCTTAAGGATGCATTGACCTCAGCTCTAGTCTTAGTATTGCCATTATCTTCAGGTTCTTATACCGTGTATTGTGATGCCTCGAGGATAGGCATTTGTTGTGTCTTGATGCAGGAGGGTAGGGTGATTGCATACGCCTTGTGCCAGTTCAAGACTCATGAGAAGAATTATCTCGTGCATGATCTCAAGCTAGCAGCCATTGTTCACGCCTTAAAGATTTGGCGTCATTATTTGTATGGGGTACATTATGAGATTTTCACGGATAAAGGTAGTCTGCAACATTTGTTTAAGCATAAGGATTTGAATTTGCATCAGAGGAGATGGTTGGAGATTCTCAAGGATTATGACATCACTATTCTATACCATCCGGGGAAGGCCAATGCAGTGGCCGATGCCTTGAGTCGCAGAGCAGAGAGTTTGGGGAGTCTAGCATATCTTCCGGCCGCAGAGAGACCTTTAGCACTTGACGTTCAGGCCTTAGCGGGCCAATTGGTGAGATTAGATCTATCGGAGCCTCCTCGGGTATTGGCTAGTGTAGCTTCCATGTCTTCTCTTTATGACCAGATCAGAGAGCGCCAGTATGATGACCCATATTTACTCGTTCTTCAGGACAGGGTCCGACGAGGTGATGCTAGAGACGTTGCTATTGGGGAGGATGGTGTTATGAGGATGCAGGGTTGGATATGTGTGCCCAATGTGGATGGGCTTCGAGAGTTGATTCTAGCAGAGGCCCATAGTTCACGGTATTCCATCCATTCAGGTGCCGCAAAGATGTACCAGGATATGCGACAGCATTATTAGTGGAGACGGATGAAGAAGGATATTGTTGAGTTCGTAGCTCGGTGTCTAGCAAGTCAAGTATGAGCACCAGAGGCCAGGTGGATTACTTTAGAGGTTAGATATTCTGGAGTGGAAGTGGGAGCGGATCACCATGGACTTTGTAGTTGGGCTTCCACGGACTTCGAGGAGGTTTGATTCTATATGGGTTATTGTGGATCGGCTGACCAATTCTGTGCACTTCATTCTTGTTGGTATCACCTATTCTTCGGAGCGGTTAGCTGAGATTCATATCAGGGAGATTGTCCGATTGCATGGTGTTCCAGTTTCTATCATTTCAGACAGAGGTACTCAGTTCACATCTCTATTTTGGAGGGCCGTGCAGAGAGAGTTGGGTACTCAGGTTGAGTTGAGCACAACGTTTCATCCCCAGACTGTCGGGCAGTCAGAGCGTACTATTCAGATTTTGGAGGACATGTTGTGTGCCTGTGTCATTGATTTTAGGGGTTCATGGAATCAGTTTCTTCCACTTGCGGAGTTTGCATATAATAATAGTTATCAGTCGAGTATTCAGATGGCTTCGTATGAGGCTTTATATGGTAGGAGGTGTAGGTCTCCGATTGGGTGGTTTGAGTCGGGTGAGGCCAGGCTACTGGGACCAGACTTGGTGCAGGATGCGTTGGATAAGGTGAATTTGATTCAGAAGGGCTTCACACGGCACAGTCTAGGCAGAAGAGTTATACGGACAGGAAGGTTCGGGATTTGTCTTTTATGGAGAGGGAGAAGGTGTTGCTGAAGGTGTCACCCATGAAGAGTGTTATGAGGTTCGGGAAGAGGGGCAAGCTTAGTCCCCGGTTCATTGGGCATTTTGAAGTGCTTCATAAGGTTGGAGAGGTGGATTATAGACTTGTTTTGCCACCCAACTTGTCGAGTGTTCATCCGGTATTTCATGTTTTGATGCTCCGGAAGTATTTTGCTGACCCGTCCCATGTGTTATATTTCAGCACAGTTCAGCTCAAGGGTGATATGTCATATGAGGTAGGGCCAGTGGCTATATTGGGTCGCCAGGTCACAAAGTTGAGGTCTAAGGATATAACTTCAGTGAAGGTGCAGTGGAGAGGGAATCCAGTGGAGGAGGCCACTTGGGAGATCGAGCGGGAGATGCGGAGCAGATATCCTCACTTTTTTGAGACTCTAGGTATGTTTTCTAGACCCGTTTGAGGACGAACGTTTGTTTAAGAGAGGGATAATGTAATGACCCGGCCGTTTGTTCCGTAAGATTAGCCACGTTTCGCTTGTTTCAGCTTTGTTATGTGTTAATTAACCTAATTATGATGTGTTGGGTTGGTTGGTTCGGGTTCGGAGTGGACGTGGTGAGAACAGAGACACTTAGACTCTTAAATTGGCTTAATAGTTGGAAAAGTCAACTAGGACTTGACTTATTGGTAAACGACCTCGGAATGTAGATTTTACGGCTTGGATAGCTTCGTTAGGTGATTTGGTACTTAGGAGTGTGTTCAGAATGTGGTTTTGATGTACGGAGTAGAATTAGGCTTGAATTGGTGAAATGGAGTTTTTGGGGATTTCCGGTCGGCAGTGGAAATAGGATATCGTGGTCGGAATGGAATTCCGGAATGGAAGCAGGTTCATAGTGTCATTTTGGATATGTGTGCAAATTTCAGGTCAATCGGACGTGTTTTGGGTAGTTTCGACATCATTCACGAAATTTAGAAATCTCAAAGTTCATAGGCTTGAATTCGATGTGATTTTGGTGTTTTGGCGTTGTTTTGGGTGTTTCAAAGGCTCGACTAAGTTTGAATGATGTTGTGGGGTGTGTTTTCATAGTTGGTTGAGGTCCCGAGGGCCTCGGCTGAGTTTTGGGTGGTTAACGGATCGACTTTTGGTTTTGGGAGATGGCAGATTTTCTGGTGTTGTTGCAGAAGAAAAGTGTTCTATCTGTTTGCGGTGGGGTCCCGCGTTCGCGAAGAGTAAATGAGGGGAGCTGGGGAATTGTGCTATGCATTCGCGTTGGGTGTGATGCGAACACGGAGGGTCGGCAGAGTGATGTTATGCATTCGCACTAGGGGGATGCGTTCGCGAAGGGGAAGCTATAGCTGGGGAACCCCAGGCCCAGTTTGCCTATGCTCTCGCACAGGATGACCGCGTTCGTGAGGTCCCAGAGGTTATGACGTGTTCGCATAGGGTGTATTTTGGGAGTTGGCTTATTTAGCCTACGCGAACACAGGGGTTATGACGTGTTCGCATAGGGTGTTCTGGGCAGAGTATTTAAGACTCCTATTTCGCGATTTTCAGTCCATTTACACCATTGTTGGGCAATGTTTGAAGCTTTTGAGAGGGGTTAACGAGGGAATCAAAGGAGAAACGCTTGGAGGTAATATTTTTGACTTCATAACTCGATTCTATGTTGTTTTCTAAGTGATTAAACCTGAAACTAGTGGAATTAAACCCAAAATTTGGGAAGTTAAGGCATGGAAAGTTGGAGACTTTAATTGAGTAATTGAAGGGGAAATTGTGGTCCGATTTTGATGTTCTTGGTGTGTATAGACTCGTGGGAGGATAAGGATTCCGATTTTGTGACTTTTATCAAATTCCGAGACGTGGGCCCAGGGGTCGGGTTTGGCCAATTTCGGAAATTGTGCCTAATTGTGATAACTTTCTAATAGGTTTCGTCTCCTTATCATATTTTGATGTTATTAATATGATTTTGATAGACTCGGAGCATGTGGGAGTCGATTCGATAGGCAAGCGCATCGCGGAGTAGTTTTCGGGCCGGTTTGAGGTAAGTAATGATTGTAAATCTAGACCCGAGGGTATGAAACTCCGGTATTTCGTATTGCTTTGATAAATGAGGTGACACACATGCTAGGTGACAAGCGTGTGGAGTGCACCGATAGGGATTGTGACTCGGTCTGTCCCATAGAGACTACTAGGCTGCGTGTTTGATTTTAAACCTTATGATATCCTATATTTTGAGAATTATACTTTATCCTGGGCTATATGCCACGTTTGGGGCCTTGTGCCGACCTCAATGATTATTGTGTTATGAAGTAGTTCATTTGGAAATTGTTTAACTGTGGAGACTACTTGATTAAGAATTGTGTTGTGATGTCCTAGTGGAGAACCCAAATCATTAAGTTATGTACTCATAAGGAATTGGTTATAGCTGAGACCCTTGCCGGGCAAATGTGTTGATTTTAGTTGTTATTCCCCATGTCAGGTCGATATGAACTGAAAGTGTAATTAATTTCCTTGCCAAGTTGCTATTTTTTGTTGATATTACTTGGGTGAGGAAGAGAGTAAAGCACGAAGGGTTATGTCGTGTCATTCATTCATTCAGTTATTTACTTATCGCATTGTGAGGAAGAGAGTAAAAGCACGAAGGGTGATACCGTGCCATTCATTTCATTTATTTATTATGGCAATGTGAGGAAGAGAGTAAAAGCACGAAGGGTGATGTCGTGCCAATCATTTCATTTATTCATTATTGCACTGTGAAGAAGAGAGTAAAGCACGAAGGGTGATGTCGTGCCATTCATTTCATTTATTTATTATTGCAATGTGAGGAAGAGAGTAAAGGCACGAAGGGTGATGTCGTGCCATTCATTTCATTTATTTATTATTGCAATGTGAGGAAGAGAGTAAAGGCACGAAGGGTGATGTCGTGCCAATCATTTCATTTATTCATTATTGCGCTATGAGGAAGAGAGTAAAGCACGAAGGGTGATGTCGTGCCATTCATTTCAATTATTATTGCATTCATTTCATATATTTACTTGTTGCATCGCGAGGACGAGAGTAAAAGCACAAAGGGTGATGTCGTGCCATTCATTTCATTTATTTATTATTGCAATGTGAGGAAGAGAGTAAAAGCACGAAGGGTGATGTCGTGCCAGTCATTTCATTTATTCATTATTGCACTGTGAGGAAGAGAGTAAAGCACGAAGGGTGATGTCGTGCCATTCATTTCATTTATTATTGCATTCATTTCATATATTTACTTGTTGCATCGTGAGGATGAGAGTAAAAGCACGAAGGGTGATGACGTGCCATTCATTTATCTGTTTATTTATTGTATTCGATATCTCATTTTGCTTCATACTTGTTGCCCCCCCCCCCTACTTGTTCACGTATTACTTTCTTATCTGTTAAATATCTGTTACTTCCCTGGTATATTTTTGGTAGAACTGTACAGGTAGGTTATCGTTGTCGTGTCTAGCCTTGCCGCTACTTCGGCCGGGGTTAGGCTCGGGACTTGCTCAGTACATGGGGTAGGTTGTACTGATGTTACACCTGCACTTTTTTATGTTGTGCAGGTCCCGCAGCCGAACTCGAGGGATGCTGATAGAGGGAGTATCCTTCAGACCACTTCAGAGATTTCAAGGTTGACCTGCAGACGTTTGTGGGCCTTGGCGTCTCCTCTACCCTTATCTTTATATTCTGTCTTGTTTTTCTTTGTTCTGAGACAGTTATGTATTATTTCTTCAGACCTTGTATTTAGTAATCTCATAGACAGTCCGTGAGTTAGTGACTCCAGGTTTTGGGATATTGCTAACGGAATGTATTATTGGTATTTTTATTTAGTTCAGAAGTTATCTACTTTAGCACTTAAAAAGGAATATAAATTGTTCTAGTTATTTCTGTTATTTCAGTGTTAATATGTTAAGGTAATTATGTACGTTGGCTTGTCTAGCGGGTTCAACGTTAGACGTAGTCATGGCCCGAAGTTGGGATTTCGGGTTGTGACAAGTTGGTATCAGAGCACTAGGTTGCTTAGGTCTCACAACTCACGGACAAACTTGGTAGAGTCTGAGGGATCGGTATGGAGACGTCTGTACTTATCCCCCAGAGGCTGCAAAGTTAGGAATAATTTCATATCTTTCATTCTCTGTCGTGCCATCTGAATTCTAAATACTAATTGAGTCTCTATCTTAATCTCTCGTAGATGGCGAGAACACGTGCTTCCTCATCGATCGGTCAGCAGCCCGATCCCCCTATTGCAGCTTCTACGAGGGGCTGAGGTCGTGCTAGAGGCCGAGGTAGAGCTAGAGCAGCGGCTCCGGTAGAGGACCTACATGTGGACTATGCCGGTGAGGTTCCTGCTCGGACGGTTCCAGTCGGACCAGCTCAGGTCCCGGAGGGGTTCATTGCCACCTCAGTGCTTCAAGATGCTCTAGTCCGCTTGGTGGGAATTATGGAGAGTGTGGCTCAGGCCGGTCTTCTTCCTACTGCACCAGCTGGTTCGCAAGCTAGGAGAGGGACACAGACTCCTGTTATTCATACCCCAGAGCAGGTTTCCACTCAGTTTCAGGCTCCAGCACCTCAGAAAGCTGGAGTAGCTCAGCCGGGTATTGTGGCACCGGCAGCCGAGGGTGCAGCTATGTCAGTAGATGCTCAATGGAGACTAGATCGGTTCACCAAGTTATTCACTACTACTTTTACCGGTTAACCGTCAGAGGATCCACATGATTATTTGGTTAGCTGTCATGAGGTTCTTCGGAACATGGGCATAGTGGAGTCCAATGGAGTTGACTTTGCTACTTTTCAGTTATCTGGCGCAGCCAATACTTGGTGGAGAGACTATTACCTGACCAGACCAGTTGGGTCTGCACCATTGACTTGGGCTCAGTTCTCCGAGTTATTCTTGGGGAAGTTCCTTCTAGTTACTTAGAGGGAGGATCTTCGGAGGCAGTTTGAGCGCCTCCAACAGGGATCTATGTTTGTCACTCAGTACGAGACCAGTTTCATCACTCTAGCCAGGCATGCACTTATGATACTTCCCACTGATCGTGAGAGAGTGCGGAGATTTATTGAGGGTTTAGCTCAGCCCATCAGACTCCAGATGTCCAGGGAGTCAGGTACTGATATTTCATTCTGGGATGTGACCGATGTGGCTAGGAGGATTGAGATGATTATGTCACAGGGAGGTGGTTAGGGGGCTGACAAGAGGCCCCTTCACTTTGGTAGATTCAGTGGAGCCTCATCTGCAGGAAGGAATTCTTTAGGTAGAGGCCATCCACCCCGACCTTTTTAGTCAGCACTTCAGGTATCTCACCGTGCACCGCCAGCCCCTATTAGTGCACCACCAGAACCTACCAGTGCACAGCCACTTCAGAGCTATCAGGGTGGTTATTAGGGTCGTCAGGGACAGTTCCAGAGTCATCAGCCACATCAGCAGAGACCTTGTTATTCTTGTGGTGTTCATGGGCACATTGCGAGGTGTTGCCCCAAGGCTTCTAGTAGTTCTCAGTATCAGGGTTCTCGCTCCATGGTCCCCGTAGCAGGTGCACCCCTACCCCCTCATCCAGCTAGGGATGGTGGTCGTGGTGCTAGAGGTGGAGGTCAGACTCATAGAGGTGGAGGGCAGGCCATGAGAGGTAGAGGTCATCCCGTAGCAGGTAGACCTAGAGATGGGCAGGTTGGAGGGGCTCATCCCGGGATGTGCTATGATGTTCCTGCCCGTCCTGATGCTGAGGCTTCTATCGCAGTTATTACAGGTACGGTTTCAGTTTGCAGCTGAGAGGCTTTGGTGTTATTTGATCCGGGTTCTACATTCTCCTATGTGTCTTCATATTTTTTCCCTTATTTGAGCATGCCCCGTGATTGCTTGAGTACTGATGTGCATGTGTCTACATCGGTGGGTGATTCTATAATGGTAGATCGAGTCTACCGTGCTTGATTAGTAGTTATTAGTGGTATGGAGACTCAGGTTGATCTTTTGCTTCTAGATATGGTTGACCTTGATATTATATTGGGGATGGATTGGTTATCCCCCTATTATGCTATTATGTACTGTCATGCCAAGACAGTGACCTTGGCCTTGCCAGGGGTACCTCGTTTGGAGTGGAGGGGGACTCCTAGTCATTCTTCTGGTAGAGTTATTTCTTATATGAAGGCTCGGCGCATGGTCGAGAAGGGTTGTTTGGCCTATCTAGCCTATGTTTGTGATTCTAGTTCCGAGGTTCCTTCCCTAGAGTTTGTGCCCGTAGTTTGTGAGTTCCATAGGTATTCCCTGCTGACCTGCCGAGTATGCCACCTGACAGGTATATTGACTTTTGTATTTAGGTACCTGAGGGCACTCAGCCTATTTCCACTCTGCCGTATCGTATGGCCCCGCCAGAGTTGAAGGAATTGAAGGAGAAGTTGTAGGATTTGTTGGATAAAGGCTTTATTAGGCCTAGTGTTTCTCCTTGGGGTACTCTAGTGTTGTTTGTCAAGACGAAATATGGCTCGATGAGGATGTGTATTGACTACCGGCAGTTGAATAAGGTTACTATTAAGAACAAGTATCCTTTGCCGAGGATTGATGATCTCTTGGAACGGCTTCAGGTTACTACGGTGTTCTCCAAGATAGACTTGAGATCTGGTTATCATTAGCTGAGTATTAGGGCTTCTGATGTCCCTAAGACAACTTTTCGCTCTCGTTATGGACACTATGAGTTTTTGGTGATGTCTTTTGGGTTGACTAATTCCCCCACTGCATTCATGGAGTTGATGAACCAAGTGTGCAGGCCTTATTTGGACTCGTTCGTTATTGTTTTCATATATGATATATTGATATACTCTCGCAGCCGAAAGGAGCATGAGAAGCACCTTAGAGTCGTCCTCCAGACTCTATGGGATAGTCAGTTATATGCCAAATTCTCCAAGTGTGAGTTTTGGTTGAGTTTAGTTGCATTTCTAGGACATGTGGTTTCATCAGAGGGTATTCATGTAGATCCCAAGAAGATTTCAGCAGTTAGAGATTGGCCTAGGACCACTTCAGCTATAGAGATTCGGAGCTTCTTGGTCTTAGCAGGACATTATCGCCGATTTGTGGAGAGCTTTTCATCTATCGTAGCCCTGATGACCAGGTTGACCCAGAAGAGTGCTCAGTTCAGGTGGTCTGATGAGTGTGAGGCGAGCTTTCAGAAGCTCAATACAGCCTTGACAATGGCACCAGTGTTAGTATTTCCCTCAGGTTCAGGACCGTATACCGTGTATTGTGATGCTTCATGGGTTGGGCTTAGTGCAGTGTTGATGCAGGACAGCAAGGTTATAGTCTATGTTTCTCGTCAGTTGAAGATTCATGAGAAGAACTATCCAGTTCACCTATTATTCATGCTTTGAAGATTTGGAGGCACTATCTGTATGGAGTGCCATGTGAGGTGTTCACGGACCATAAGAGCTTGCAGTATATGTTCAGACATAAGGAGTTAAACATGAGGCAGAGGAGATGGTTAGAGTTGCTGAAGGATTATGATATTACTATTCTTTATCATCCGAGGAAGGCCAATATGATGGTCGATGCTTTGAGTTGGAAGTCAGTCAGTATGGGCAGTCTAGGTTATTTATCAGACGGGGAGCGACCTCTTGCGTTGGATGTTCAGGCTTTAGCCAACCGATTTGTGAGATTGGAGGTTTTTGAGACTGCTAGTGTGTTGGACCATACCGTGGCTCGTTCTTCATTGTATGATCGTATTCGGGCCAGGTAGTATGATGATCATTATATATGTACCCTTAGAGATATGGTTCGGCACGGAGGTTCCAAGCAGGTCACAATGGATGATGAGGGAGTTCTGAGGATGTAGGGTCGTATTTGTGTGTCCGATATTAATGGCATTCGTGAGTTGATACTTCAAGAGGCCCATAGTTCCCGATATTCCGTTCATCCGGGCGCCGCAAAGATGTACCAGGACTTGCGGCAGCATTATTGGTGGTGTAGAATGAAGAAGGATATTGTAGCTTATGTAGCTCGGTGCTTGAACTCTCAGCAGGTTAAGTACGAGCACCAGAGACCCGGTGGTTTGATGCAGCAGATTCAGCTTCCTGAGTGGAAGTGCGAGCGTATCACCATGGACTTGGTAGTTTGTCTCCCACTGACTCAAAGGATGTTTGATGCGATTTAAGTTACTGTGGATATGCTGACCAAGTCAGCGCATTTCATTCCGGTATCAGTGTCGTATTCAGCAGAGAAGTTGGCAAAGATTTACATGAGAGAGATTGTTAGATTGCATGGTGTGCCCATATCCATTATATCAGACCGAGGTACTCAGTTTACCTCCCATTTCTGGAGAGTATTTCAGCGAGAGTTGGGCACACAAATTGATTTGAGCACAGCATTTCATCCTCATACAGGCGGACAGTCCGAGCGTACTATTCAGATTTTGGAGGATATGTTGCGGGCCTGTGTCATTGATTTTGGTGGTTCATGGGACCAGTTCTTGCCTTTAGCTGAGTTTTCCTACAACAACAGCTATCAGCCGAGCATTCAGATGGCTCCGTGTGAGGCGTTTTATGGTAGACAGTGTCGGTCTCCAGTTGGATGGTTTGAGCCGGTAGAGGCTAGATTGTTGGGTTCTGAGTTAGTCCAGGATGCCTTGGACAAGGTGAAGATTATTCAGGATAGACTTTGTACAACTCAGTCCAGGCAAAAGCGTTATGCGGATTGCAGAGTTCGAGATTTGGCTTTCATGATAGGAGATCAGGTGTTTCTTAGAGTGTCGCCTATGAAGGGCGTGATGAGGTTCGGTAAGAAGGGCAAGTTGAGCCCTAGGTACATTGTTCCATTTGAGATTTTGGATAAGGTAGGAGAGGTGGCCTACAGACTTGCCTTGCCACCGCATTTATCAGTCGTGCATCCAGTGTTTCATGTATCTATGCTCAGAAGGTATGTTGCGGATCCATCCCATGTTCTTGACTTCAGCGGTGTCCAGTTGGACCAGGATTTGTCATATAAGGAGGAGCCAGTAGCCATATTATCTAGGCAGGTTCGTCAGTTGAGATAAAAGATTTATCCTTCGGTTCGTGTTCAGTAGAGAGGTCAGCCTGCTGAGGCAGCTACTTGGGAGAGTCTAATATGCGGAGCTGTTATCCCCACTTTTTCCTAGACTCAGGTACCTTTTATGTCCGTTCGAGGATGAACATTTGTTTTAGAGATGGAGATTGTGATGACGCAAAAGGTCATCCTGTGCTAATTTAACTAAATCTGTGTTCCGAGGCCTCGAAAGCCTCCGTTAATCTCACCCTGATGTGTGTGCTCAGCCCGGGCGCGTAGTCGGGAAGTCTTTATGTGAAAATTTGATAATAAGTTGACTTTGGTCAACATTTTTGGTAAACGTACACGGACCCGTGATTTGACGGTCCCAGAGGGTCCGTAGGAAAATATGGGACTTAGGCGTATGCCCGAAATCGAATTCCGAGGTCCCAAGTCCGAGAAATGAATTTTTAAAGAAACCTATTTTCTGAAAATAATAAAGACTTTTGAAAATAGAATTTGATTTGAAATCTGTGATACCGGGCCCGTATTATGGTTCTGGAGCCCGGAACAGGTTTAATATGTGTTATATGAGTTATCTGTAAAGTTTGGTGTAAAACGGACTTGATTTGATGTGTTTCGGATCGAAAATGGAAAAGTTAAAAGTTAATGAAGTTCTTGAGGATTTTCAAAGATCTTGGTGTTTAATTCATTGATTTTGAAGTTATCTCGGTGGTTTTAGTACTTGAATAAGTCTGTAGGATGATTTGGGAGTTGTGTGTATCTTTGGTGTTGAGCCCCGACGGCTCGGGTGAGTTTCGGACAGGTGACGGGGTGCAAAAAGTTAGAAAATCTGATGTTTTTCTGGTGTCTGATGAACTACTCTTCGCGAACGCAGGCCAACCTTCGCGAACGCGAAGAGTAAGTAGGTGAGGCCTGGGTTTTACTCTACCCAAACGCGTAGAGGGAGACACGAACGCAGAGCACCGGAAGGTGTCTCTACGCGAACGCGTCCCCAGGGGTGCGAACGCGTAGGGTTAGGGTGAGGTCGGGGGGCTGGGTAGCATTGTTCTTCCCGAACGCGGCCTTAGGCTCGTGAACACGTAAGCCAGTAGAGTCAAACCTACGTGAACGTGACCAAGGACACGCGAACGCGTAGGTCAGGATAGTCAACCCTTCGCGAATGCGGCCAGGGGTCCGCGAACGCGAAGGGTATTTTTGCCCAGTGATTTTTAATTGTCAAAAACAGAAACATTACGGGATTTTCACCACCTTTCTCAACTCTCCTTCTTCCCCACTCTCCTTAGGCGATATTTGAAGACCTCCGTCACCATAGCTTCATAGGTAAGTGTTCCTAACACCAATTCCTTCCATTCCTCTTCATTAATCACTAGAATCTAGGCCTAAAATCATGAAAACAAAGTAGAAATTAGGGTTTTGGGTAGAGTTAGGGTTCATGGGATTTTGGGTAATTCAACCTGATTTTGGGGTTGGATTTCATAACAAATTGCATATTTGGATTCGTGGGGGTATGGGTGATCGGGTTTTGGTCTGAGCCTCGTGTTTGGGCCAAGCGGGCCCGGGGTCGAATTTTGGTAATTTTGGAAGAATGTTGGGAAATGAATAATTAGGCTATGGGACTGAATTATTGAGTCATTATTGATGTTATTGAATTAATTATGTCTAGATATTATCGTTACGGAGTTGGATTCGAGAGGAAAGGCAGTGTTAGAGGCTTGACTTGCATTTTTGGACTCGAGGTAAGTGTCTTGCCCAACTTTGGTGAGGGAATAGGTATTTTGCCCTATGTGCTATGTGTTTTATCATGTCCATTTCATAGGTGAGGGAGTAGTACCTATGCATTGTGTGTCAAGTATGCCCGTGAATCCGTTTTGCTTAATTATTTGTTATTACCTCAATGATTATTGTGTTATGAAGCAGTTCATTTGGAAAATTGTTTAACTGTGGAGACTACTTGATTAAGAATTGTGTTGTGATGTCTTAGTGGAGGACCCAAATCATTAAGTTATGTACTCATAAGGAATTGGTTATAGCTGAGACCCTTGCCGTGCAAATGTGTTGATTTTAGTTGTTATTCTCCATGTCGGGTGGTTATGAATTGAAATTTCGGTAATTGATTTCCTTGCCAAGTTGTTATTTATTGTTGATATTACTTGGGTGAGGAAGAGAGTAAATCACGAAGGGAGATGTCATGCAATTCATTCATATCATTCATTCAGTTATTTACTTATCGCATTGTGAGGAAGAGAGTAAAAGCACGAAAGGTGATGTCGTGCCATTCATTTCATTTATTCATTATTGCACTGTGAGGAATAGAGTAAAGCACGAAAGGTGATGTCGTGCCATTCATTTCATTTATTATTGCATTCATTTCATATATTTACTTGCTGCATCGTGAGGACGAGAGTAAAAGCACGAAGGGTGATGCCGTGCCATTCATTTATCTATTTATTTATTGTATTCGATATCTCATTTTGCTTCATACTTGTTCCCGTATTCCTTGCTTATCTGTTAAATATATGTTACTTCCCTGCTATATTTTTGGTAGAACTGTACAGGTAGGTCATCATTGTCGAGTCTAGCCTCGCCACTACTTCGGTTGGGGTTAGGCTCGGCACTTTCTCAGTACATGAGGTCGGTTGTACTGATGCTATACCTGCACTTCTTTATGTTGTGTAGATCCCGCAGCCGGACCCGGGGGACACTGATAGAGGGAGTATCCTTCAGTCCACTTCGGAGATTTCAAGGTTGACACGCAGACGTTCGTGGGTCTTGGCGTCTCCTCTACCCTTATCTTTCTATTCTATCTTGTTTTTCTTAGTTCTGAGACAGTTATGTATTATTTCTTCATACCTTGTATTTAGTAATCTCATAGACAGTCCGTGAGTTAGTGACTCCAGGTTCTGGGGTATTGCTAACGGAATGTATTATTGGTATTTTTATTTAGTTCAGAAGTTATCTACTTTCGCACTTAAGAAAGAATATAAATTGTTCTAGTTATTTCTATTATTTCAGTGTTAATATGTTAAGGTAATTGTATATGTTGGCTTGTCTAGCGGGTTCAACATTAGACGCAGTCATGGCCCAAAGGTGGGATTTCGGGTCGTGACAGTGTCATGCGAATGTGTACACTTTAAATACCACTAAACAAAACTTTATGACATATTGCAGTTTGTTATTATTATTTTACTCCATTTCATGTGATATCTATTTTGAATTCAAAGTGTCCTGGCGTTAGTATTGAATAGGATTCTCTTAGTTTGTATGTTATTGCAGATAAACTTTTGCTAAAATGAGAACTCATTTATTTATTTTCCGAGAAACCCGATAGCAAAATACCAAACACTGATAACCAGTGCAAGACACTATGAGTTAATAACTAACCATGACGAGAAAAAATACCTCAGTTTGGTCCGGTAAGATGACATAGATAGCATATGAAACTGAATTTACAATAACCCATTCTCTATTGCTGAAAACCTTAAAACTCCTCTATTGCTTCATATTCATCAATGTATATGATGAAAGAAAATCTCCGATGCAGCAGACCAAAAACGAGCTAATGACCTGAACCTCAAATCAGTAACGGAACCTCGAACGGACCTCGACTCTTCTTCAACGATGACTAAAGCGAATTACTGTCGCCACTGGAATTTCTGCCAAAACTGGGTTCATCGGAAAACAAACAAAAATCTTTCGCAGCAGTAACAGAGAAGAGGGAGGAAGATAGAGAGGGGGGAGCAGTAGTCGTCGCCAAGGTTCAGGGATGTGACTGTTTTTGTTTCAAGGGGAGATGGTTGGGCGGCTCTAGGTTCTTAAAGGGGGTAGCGACTAGTTTTGGAGTAAGGAAAATGGTCGGCGGGTGAAGAGGCGGCCGACTTGGTGGTGAAGAAGGGGGAGTTGGCGGTGGCTGGAGGTGTTCCGACGGATGAGTGGTTGGTGGAGTTATTAGGGTTCAGGGGTTGGGGTGATGTCGCGACCCCAAATCCTAACAGGTCGTGATGGCGCCTATCGTGGAACTAGGCTAGCCAACCATCACCTTACTGCGCTTTTGTTCAATTATAATAGTTCGATTTTATATTAATAAGCAAGCAACCACATCATAATTAATATAATTAAGTATTAGCGTTCCCATATTAACC
>ML245990.1:31285-52429 GCA_005239495.1 Nicotiana undulata | reverse complement strand
GAGGAGGCTTCCAGGCCTTATGAGTGATGTGAGGAGGCTTCCAGGCATTATGAGAGAGGTGAGAAGGCTTCCAAGCCTTATGTTATTATTGCGCTTCGGCTGTAGGAGCCCCTCCGAAGTCTGTAACACACCCACAGTGAGCGCCGGTACCGATTGAGTGATGATGTTTGCCCGCGGAGCTGATACTGAGTGATGATTTATACTGAGTGATTAAGGGAATGCCTGAGGGCAGCTGTTCCGAGAAATGATTTTGGCCTGAGGGGCAGTTTCATGATGATTTTACTATGTTTTCGAACTATGATTTACTTCGTTTTCAAACTAAGTTTTACTGAGGATTTCACTGAGATATATTGATATTTACTTGTTTTCAAAGGATTTTGGAACTGGTTTTTTTGAACTTATAAAATTGCTGAAGACTACTTGGTGACTTGACGTTTTATTGGTTGTTGTGAAATGGTGTGTGTGCTTTATATTTCTCAGACTGTGATTTCTTTTCATTACTACTGAGTTGGCGTACTCATAAAGACTCCATGTGCCTATGTGCACAGATTCAGGTGACGGTCTAGAGCAGTAGCAGTTTTTGCTTGTTCGTTAGCGGATTTCACGGGTTTTCGAGGTAGCTATCCAGCGTCCACAGCTTCTCCATTTCCCTTCCTTATTACGTTTTAGCAATTGATTCAGAGACATATATTATAATATTTTTAGCAGAGTTAGGCTTATTCATTCTTAGATGCTCATGACTATTGACTCCAGTTCTGGGAGGTTGTTTAGAGTTGGTTAGATTTCTATTGGGGCGCTAAGACTTATATAAACTATTTCTTTATTATGATTGTTGTTTATTATTGCATTGTGAACTGTTATAATCGAACAAATGCGTAGTAAATTGATGGTTGGCTAGCCTAGTTCCACGATAGGCGCCATCACGGCATGTTAGGATTTGGGGTCGTGACAGAACCATGGAGAACATAGTCTAAAAGATACCAAAGAGAGTGATAAACTTTAACTAGCAGTAGTTAGCACAAGGTACATGAACTAAACATTGTGCTATATGAGTATCCTTGCCGCAAGAGGATTACTTACATTACCAGTTTGATTGGTGAACATGGAAACAGAAGTTACACCACCCAACATCTAGAGACAGACACCGATAAAGTCCACAGTGCAGAAGGCAAAAGAGAATCTGCAGAGTACAAGAAGAACTCTTTAGACTTGAAATCTCGCAGGTACATTTAACAACTAAATGTGAGAAATGCATTACAATTTTCTTTTCTTATAGAGGAACAGGAAAATAGCACAATAACTAAAGCCTAAAAGCTCCACTTGAATGCAAATGAATTGAAGTCCATCTAATCTATTTGCACACACAAATTATATTTAGCCTGTTCAAGTAAACATGAATAGCATCTCTCAACATCAACAGCTACTCATTTTTGTGACCAATTTTCAATTTTGATTTTTAGATGTCATTTGAATTCTTAGTCGATCAGCTATTAGAGATGCATTATAATATTTTTTTCATTTATTTTTTTTGCAATTAAAATCATACAATTTGTCACTGAGGTTGTATTGTTATAATTTCCTATCTTTCCTAGGGCTTGAAATTAGTTCATTCAAATAGGAATGAAGGATATCACTCTAAAAGCACAAACTTGAAATCTGCTCGATTCAATAATAAAAGTCTTAATACTTTGCACATAAGTCCGCCCACATGTTAAACCAAAAAGAAGAATTACTTTTCCCTAATTTCCTCTAGTTTCAATAGCCAAGATGGTATAATCTTGAGTCCATATACCCACCCCACAACCCCAAAACTTTGGATGAAGACACATAACCACCATAGTAATGTTTATATTAAAGGAACACTTTGTTCTCCTATGGCACCTTTAGTTTAGCTAAAACAACCAAAGGCAAGCACAGAATACGAAGATTAACACATGCCAAGAAGAAACATTTTGGTGATTCAAAATGAAATCTTGTAAAGGAAATTTACAGAGGAAAGGAAAAACAGGTACATAAAAATATTAAAGATTTAGCAGAAAGGTGAAGAGAAATTACCAAGGAAGGGTTTGGGAAGTGTGGAGATGAAAACAAAAATGTGAGGAGAGACAAGTTAAAAGAAGGGTGATAGGGGAGTGTGGAGGGCGCGTGCCAGATTCAGCGTAGGCATATCAAGATTCTTCGGCCCCATTTAGTTTATTTACTCCACCTAGGTTTTCCATGCTTTGGTTTTGTTCCGCCGATTATTTTATAAAATTTATATCGTATCAATTTTTCGATTATTACAGTTCGATAAATATTAGATAATTTTCTTTAAATGTCATGTAAAAATTACTAGTAAAGATAAAGTGCAATAACATACATACTTTTATAGCACATAGCAAAACTCTTTAAATATTTTTACAATTTAAATATGATAAATTAGAAAATATAAAAGATGGCTAGAGTATAGACCCATCAACTATTCTACATCAGCATAAAAGAAACTAAGCAAATACAAAAAAAATATAAATCACATTAACCAAACTGGAATTCAAGAATAAAGTCTATAAAATATTAAATACTCAAAAAAATAAATCTAAATCATACGAAATTAAACATATTCAACACATTATAGTTTGCTACTTATAATTGCTACAATACCTTGTGTTTTGCTAGTGAGTATGCTATAAATAATTTAGTTTCAATTGAAGTAGCATAATAGGTTTGGGAATTAGGATTTTGAGTTAATTACTTGTTGGCTTGTAACTATTTCATAATTCCAAGGTCCCGGAAAAATTTAATGCTTTATTATTTTTAAACTTAATATATAAATATATTTTTCACATTGTAAATTTATTCGGTACGGTTCGATATTTTTTCGGTTTATTTTCATAAAATAAAAAAACATACCCTAATTATCAGTACGGTTATAGATTTATATAAAAACCTACAGTTTTATTAAAAGAACGACAAAGGGCCAAATATATCCATGTACTTTCAAAAATAGTCTAAGAATATCCATCGTTATACTATTGGATTATATATACCCTTGTCGTCATACTTTGGAATAAAAATACCCTTATTTTGGATGGAGCGTCACGTGACAGCACCAGATGAAAATGGCGCATTTCTTTGTTTTACCCGATCCGTTTTAAAAAACCTACCACCCGACCCAATTTTCACCCAAGGCTAAACTTAGCATCTTTTGTTCTAAAGCATTTTTATTGTAAAACTGAAGAAAAAAAAGAATCAACAAAGTATTTTCGTATTTTTAAACTAACATGTGCATTAGTTTTTTTTAAAACAAAAATATTTTGTTGAATCATTTTTTTCCCGCTCGTACAAAAAATTTCTTTAGAACAAAAGATGCTAAGTTTAGCCTTGGGTAAAAATTGGTTGGGTGGTAGGTTTTTTAAAACGGACGGGATAAAAAAAAATGGGTCGTTTTCATCTGGTGCTGCCACGTGGCACTCCATCCAAAATAAGAATATTTTTATTCAAAAGTATGACGTTAGGAGTATAGATAACCCAATTGTATAACGAGGGGTATTCTTAGACCATTTTCGAAAGTATAGGGGATTATTTTGCCCTTTGTCGTTAAAAAAAAAATAGAAATCAAATGAGTACGGTATGATTCGATCGATTTAGTCGATTTTTAAATATTCATTGACACCCAAACTCGGACAGCAATACAACATCAACATGTGCCATAATTCTTTTTTACTTTGTCTTTATTTTCCTACTCGACGATATGATTGATGTAAAATAATTAGTGCCATCAGTTTTGACAATTAAAAAAGCTGTTTCATGTGTCAAAATTTGAAAAGGAAAAAACACGAATTGAACTGAGAAATTATTTATTTAAAGATCAAGATGGATGCAACTATGTTGAAAATTTGGTTAACGCAGACTGCATTACTAGTCCGAATTATTTTACCCAAGAGTTTGTCAAAAACATAGGCTGCAACTACAACTAGATATGACTCCTTTTTTATCTATACTTTTTTAAAAGTACCAAAACTTTTAACGAAATATCGTTTACCTTTTTTATTATTTTTTAAAATATATTATATTTTAGATAAAATAGTAATTTAAGTTATTTGGCTAAAATTTAGTGCTTCAAAATTAATTATATTTTATATAATAAATACTACTGCCTTAGTTAATATAGGTATGAATCCTAATTTATTAGGACTTCAAAATCAATTACTGAAATTTTGCCTTAAAATATTATTAAAAGAAAGAAAAATCACAAACATACTTTTACGATGTTTGTTTCCTCGTTCCTTTTATTAATAAGAGATAATGTGTCTACTATATTTATATTCTAGAATACTTAATAAATTACCTACAACAAAAGACGAAATATTAAGACTTCTCCATTTCAAACTTGATCTTTACAAACAAAAAAGAAAATCTGAAGTCCATCCAAATTATTGCTAGTTATTATAAAAAAATACTTCATTTATAAGCCATTTAATTTTTTTATAATTTTTAAAAGTTTAAAATTAATAAAACTTTTATTTATTATTTTTTTCTTATTCGGACTGAAAGTCCTAATATTTAGAACTTTAAAATATTAAAATTTTACTTTATATAGATCATGCATTTAAATTACGCGGAATGCCTCATGCACCATGCTGTCCTTTTTTTTTAAATTCCAATTCTAAGTCATTCTCTGGAGTAAATATGCCATGGATGAATTTTCTTTCAATTATAAATTCTCTCACAAGCTTGCTTTAGTAGCTTTTAATTTTTTTAAATTTTTATTGGTATTTAATTTGATTTTTTCATATGAAAGTTGTAGATTATTAATTGGCTGATTATATATTTTAAGTTCTATACTTTAGCACTATTTAGAATTTTAAGGACTTATTCTTGCTTAAACTAAAAAGAAAGCATGATAACTTGTGAAATTAAAGTTATAATATCATTAAGGTGAAATAAATTTTAGTTGAATTATTGACTTGAGGAGTTTTATGAGACCTTCTTTGTTTATTGAGTTATTATACACGATTAACATATGTATGATCATCTTCGGGTATTTTTACTTTTATTTTATTATTTAAAGATAAATTTTAAATAAATTAGTACTTATTGAGATAGAATACACGCGCACGTTGAGACTAGTACAAATAAATATATGGACGGACTATGTAGAAGTTTTATCAATTCCAAACCAACTATATTTGACACCTTCCCCTCCCTATTTCGTGAACGACTGGCATCCACAACAGAATGAGAGAGCTCGAGGCTCAATGCTCAATGCCTTTGTAACAACACTAATAGTCTGTGATAGAATGAAAGTAGCTCGAAAGAAGGTTTAAAAAATATATTTACAGTTTTAAGGATCCATCCTATGAAAGACGAGGTGACAAGGTTTAGGAATGTGTTGTCAGGAAGATGCTAGTGTTAACAGAAAGAAATAAGGGAACCCCAGAAAGAATATCCTAAAGTACTGATCAAATTGAATCGAAATGTTAGAACACCAGTCAAGCAACGACCACCACAAATGAAATCAGACAAGAGGCAGGCAACTGAGTACAATAATCAAGAGATAAATGAGAAAATTAGACCTCACGTTTTCAGGATATGGTCCTAATGAGAAATAAGAATCAATTGGTCAAAGTATATGAACTAGGCAAGATGTAGAAGAGTGAGTACATTACGCAAAAGTCTAGTAAAAGAAAGTTATGCCTCAATTTCCTTGGTGGAATTTCGAGGGTGAACTAGGATCAACCAGACAAAGCATATAAATCACCTGAAATATAACTGGTACCTTGTGACTCATAATAACAGGAGGTAATGAGAATAGTAAAAAACACGAATGTGAGCGCATTACATTAGCAAAGATGAACAACATATTAAGGGAGATAGACCGAAGAATTAGGAGGCAGATAATCACAATGTTTACCCTAAAAATGGAGTAACAATTAAATTTATATTGTGGTTTTAGAGATATGTGATTTAATTCAATACCAATTGATAAACAATGAATTAAATAGATAAGTTGGACAATAAAGTAAAGCAAACCGGTCTGCGAGCAATGCCTCGACCTCGATTCGAGATAACCTCGAGGTTGGATAATAGGAACAGTAAAGGATGTAACAACTCTGATGAACAATAAGTAAAATAACGAGAGCAGCGGATGTGTGTATTCTTATCAGTGAACAATAATGATGATCCTTACAAATGGATGTGATCCCTCTTTATATAATAGAGGAATCCTAAATAAGGTACAATTCTAATAACGGAAGTAAATCCCACGATTGGCATCAATAACCACTTTGATTTGATCTGTTCCGGGATTTCCGCCTTGATCTTCGACCGGTTACTGATATCTTCGTCTTCGTCATTCTGTTATTACGCCTTACTCGAAGTCGTTCATGCTTGGTCTCGATTGTTATTGGCCTCGATCTCAATGAGCACTTCGATCTCCAGGCTTGATGTCCTATCTTCGAGCTCGAGCCTGGTCTATTACGAGGCTACCCTTCGGGGAAACTCCCCTGCCAATGAAATCGGGTATGCCCGATTTCGAACGTATAAATATCCCCTCATTTTTTGGAGTGTAACGAGAAGAAACGAATTTGAAACTTCGATTTAATACCTCAATCAATTATGACGTCAACATCGTGACGTAAGTGACAAAAGCGTCGCGTCTGCACAGTTCCCAAGGCCATTAATTAATGCCAGTTGATGGTCGGGGATTATTTTTGAGTATTTTAGAAAGGGTTGGTTATGAGAGGGAGGTATATGTAATTGAATAACTATAAGCCAACCCTTCTAGATGCTTCAACGCTTGCTTCCAACTGAACAACATGGCCTTGCGTGCTTTCAAATCGTCAAAGTGGCTATTATAAATAGACCACCTTCATAATCTTCAAAAACATTACTTTAAAAACTTCTTCTAATCTCCAAAAGCTCTTCTATTCTCTTCAAGTTCATCAACTTTGCCGGTTTCCGATTGCCAATCTCTTATTAAAGCACAAATTCCACCTTCTTCTTTCTTAAACCTCATATAGAAATAGAAAAAACATCAAAGATCATTTCTCAAAAAGAAAAGGCCTCCTCATCGCGGCCAGCCGGTGACAAAACATCGGTGGAGCCACGCATTGAAGAGTGCATTTTCGGGCCATGCGAACTTACTTCCGACTTCAAAGTTGAAAACCCCTCTTCGGTTCCTGGCCGATGCGAGCCCATGTCTAGATACATCTGTTCGATATTCGAAGGCGATCTCGAGCAGGTGAAAAAAGAGATTAAAGAAGTGGTGATTCCTACCCCCGAGGAGGACATTACCACTCATGTGAAAGGGTTCTTAAGTGTGTATACTCACCCGTTCACACAAGGGCCCGTCGATCCCGTCATAATCGACTTCTGCCGCCAATACCGGGTAACCCTAGACCAGATCTACCCCTCTTTTTGGCGCATTGTCATTTTGCTCAGATTCTACACGAGCAAGGTCGAGGGGATGTCTTTCACCCTCGATCATCTCATTAGGCGATACAGCCCCCGTCTTTATCGGAGTAGTCTGATAAGGCTTCAACGTCGGGCCACGAAGGTGTTGTTCTCAAGCATAGACGAGGATAAGGAATGAGGGCGAATGAGCCGCTTTGTCCAAGTCAAGATTTCCGACTTAATCCCAGCCGAGAAGACTCCATTCCTCGAAGAATGGAACATGAAGCGTAAATACAATCTTACCAATAGTGTTTGTTTACTATTTTGCTTTATTTACTCTTTCTTATCTATATTCTTCTTCATGGTGCAGCTTCCCCTTGGTTTCCGGTGCAGTCCCGAACCTTGAAGGTTGGGTTCGACAACTGGCCTCAACCTCTTTGTATGTTGAGCGCTCGTGGCGCGACTTGGCCAAGGGTCGATGGGAGGCCAAAAATCATGGTAAGTTCCTCTATCTATGTTTGATGTTTTCCTGTGAAATACTCTATTTTAACTTGATTTCCTCCCATACAAGTCTCGGAGACAATGCCGTCATGAGGGCCCCTCCACCCGGGGAAGTGGATGTCCCGAAGCCAATTAAAGAAAAGAAAAGGGGAAGGGCCTCGCCTCCGGATACTCCAAAGGCTAGGAAGAGCAAGGCTCGAAAGTAAAATATTGATCCCGCTGCTTTGTCTGCTGATGTAGTTCAACAACTACGAGAAGAAGACGAGGATGGAGATGATACTGACTGCCTATTGGTGGTTTGGAAGAGGGGAAGCATCGAAGCTTCGAAGACTTCTTAGCCGGTGACGGTCGAGGAGGTTCAGCTACGGACCAAGGAGATCTTGGAAGAAGGTCCGAGCAGAGTCCCCGAGTCATCGGGTGTTGAAGATGCCTCCCGCCGTGATGAACAACCGGCGGGTGTGCTCGAAGGGTCCAGTTTTGTGGCCCTTCAAAAATGAGAGAATGCCCCCAGTGACTCGCTTGGGGTAGTTAATATTGATGATTCGCCGCCCGGCCCCACATTTTCTGAAGGGCAGTTTTGGGATGCCGGTCCATGGGGACCCCCGATGTGGGGACGACCTGCGAAGGGGATGATATATTCTGCGACTGCTTTGCGGGGGTCGATGATGCTCCTGACCTAGATGTATCGCTCATCTTTGCATTTATGTTTCCGTTTGTTTTATTCCTAATGAACCAAGTAAGTTTTAGCCCCCGTTATCATGTTTGCGTTTGTTTTATTTCTTTATGTCTGATTTTCTTCCTTTTTGCATAGGCTATGGCGCTCCATCAAGAAGCGCCTTCCAAATGCCGAGATGAGTTGACCCAATGTGAGGCTGATCTGAAAAATCTCATGGAGGAGAGAGACGTTCTCAAACTTCTTTATGCGCAAAAAAAGAGGAGGTCAAGATCCTTCGAGCCAAACTGACAAGAGCTCACCAAGATCAAACCGAGCCCATCGAACGGGTAATGTAAATTTTTGGGAGCTTGTTATGTATTAACTTGATACAGGCTACTAACACTTTGATCCTACAGGTTCAGCGGGAAGACGAATTGGTTGAGAAGCTTCGTGAGGAGGCCAAACGAAAGAGGCCGAGACTTTGGGGTAGAAGCAACACATGGACCGTCTCGCCTCGGAGAAAGATGCGGTTTGGGCCCAGCTGTCTTTGGTTAAGTGTCAACTCCAAAGTGGGAAGGAGGAGATCTTGGCCCGAGCCAAGAAGATTGAAGAGCTCGAGACTCGGTTGGCCGCTGAGCTTGCAAGGGCCACATCCGAGGCGGAGGCGCTCGTGCCTCCTACCGAGCTAACGCTGAAGCTGCTAACACTCGGGCAAAGGAAATTTTTGATGTTGCTGAGGTTAGATTGTCTTGTATAGGCATCAGTCTCGGAGAGAGACTCTTGAGGAGGTACATGCTCGTGGCTTCGACCTTACGGCTTGTAACGACCCGGGCGGTCATTCCGACAATTTTAGCCAATTTCCCTCATTTCTACTTCCTTAAGCGATGCTCAGCTGTAATGTACGGTATCGAATTGGTTGGTTTTGGTTTGGGATGTGATTTGGGAGTCCGGGTTAGAGTTAGGCTTGAATTGGAAAAATTAGTAATTTGGTGATTTTCGGTCAGTAGAGGAAAATTTGATAACGGGGTCGGAATGGAACTCTGGAAGTTGAAATAGATTCATAGTATCATGCTTGAGTTGTGTGCAAAATTTGAGACTATTCGGGAAAGGTTTTGCTTGGTTTCTGAGTCCTTTGTGAATTTAGTAGTTTTGGGGTTCTTAGGCTTGAATCCGGAATTCGATTTGATGTTGATGTTGTTTTAAGCAATTTGTAGGTTTGATTAAGTTTGAATGGTGTTATGGGACGTGTTGGTGTGGTTGGTTGAGGTCCCGAGGGCCTCGAGTGTGTTCCGGATGGTTAACGGGTGAATTAGTTGTTGGAAATAGGGTACTGGTGTGCTGAGGGAGTTGCTGGTTTTCAGAGGGGTTTCTCTAAAGTTTGGAACGCGGATTGCGCCAGAAATACGCGGTTAGTGGTGGAAGTTCACGGGGGCGTCACTTTTTCCACGGTCAGCGGTGAAAGCTGACGCGGACAGCAGAAGGATTTGCATGATCTCAGAAGTTTGGAAGATTTCACGGTCACGGTGGGAATTCCGCGTACCGCTAAGTGAGGTTCGCGGAGCGGTGGTTTTTCCGCTGAGAGCGGAAGTTGAACCTGAGGGTGAATTATAAATACGAACTTCAGGGTTTTATTTTCATACTTTGACCTAGAGAGCTCGGGTTTTGGCAATTTTTCGAGGGATTTTCAAGAAAACCATCGGGGTAAGTGATTCTAACTCGATTTTGACTAAAACACATGATTATAACGTTTAATCCATCATTTGATTAGAGAATTGGGGATGAAAATTAGGGGAAATTGTAGAAAACTTCGTAAATGGATATTTGAGAGTTGACCACGAATTTGAGGTCGGATTTTGATAAACTTAGTATGGTTGGACTCGAGAGTGAATGGGTTTATGAGTTTTGTGAATTTCTTCGGATTTCGAGACGTGGGCCCGGGGGCCGGGTTTGGCTAAGTTTAGGATTTTTGACCTAAATTGATAATTTGCATATGGGATTCATTCCCTTAGAATGCATTGATGTTAATATACTAATTTTGGATAGATTCGGAGCGTTTGGTGGTCGAGTCAAGTGGTAAAGGCATTTCGGAGTAGGGTTTTTGCTTGATTGAGGTAAGTAACATTTCCAAACTTGGTTCTGAGGGTTCGAAACCCCGAACTATGTGTTATATGATTAAAATTGTGGTAACGCACATGCCGAGTGACGGGCGTGCGAGTGTGCACCATGAGGATTATGGTCTGGTTCATTCCATGGCACCGTTTAATGATTTCTTCTTGTTGATACCCGTTTTCCTTTCAATGTGAACAAGTAAATGTACTACATATCATGCTAGATATTATGTTAAGGCTTCACGCCAATACTGTTGAGACCCGAGTGGTCGTTTTCTTGCCGTCATCTCATGTGTTTTATTGATATTCTATACTCAATCTTATTCATGCATACCATATCATGTCTCAGTCTCGGGTGCTGTTGTTTAGCACATTATATCATTGTTTCGAGCTAGTTCATGGCATTTTGAGCTAGTGTTTGTGAGACAGGAGAGTGATGACAGAGTGAGGACGAGAGCCTAATGATGAGTGGAAGTTATGGGGTCGTGCTGCACGCCGCAACATGTTATATTGATACATGTCTGAATCTGGCTTATGATAGCGCTTGGGCTGTAGGAGCCTCTACGGAGTCTGCAACACACCGCTAGTGAGCGCAGTGATATTATTGAGGGATGGATCTTCCTTGGACATGGATCTTGTCCGAAGTGTTTTTATCTGGAGATAGATCTTCTCCATGGGGCTGGATTGGCCTTCCTCAATACTGAGTGACTATTGTCAGATGTGTATATATTCTGGGATGGATCTTCCATGGGACATGAGATCCATATACAGTACTGAGTGGACTGGTATTTGAGAGTGGGAGCTTATTGTACATTTCATACAGATGATGCATTGGCCCGCAGAATACGTTGAGATATGTTAACCTGTTCTAATCTGTACTTAAATTATCACTTGAGCTGTTTTGTTAACTGAAAGCATGCCTAAAATTTCTGTACATTGATTCTGTCATAAATGTTGAGGTTTAGTTCGTCACTACCTCTCAGCCCATAGTCTGGGCTTATCACTTACTAAGTTGGTGTACTCACGTTACTCCCTGCACCTTGTGTGCAGATCCAAGTGTCACGGGACGTCCGAGTGAGTGTTGATTGATCCTTAGCTGGTTTCGAAGATTAGCAAGGTAGCTGCATGGTGATCGCAACCTTGTTTTCTCCCTCCTATCATCTATTGTCATTGTTATTAGACTTCCCATGTTGCCCTTTTCAGACTGTATTGGACTTAATACTTTCAGATTTGTATTGTAGATGCACATGACTAGTGACACCCGATGTCGGGCTGTATTATTTCGCATATTTTCCTTGTTTGGGTTTTCTTCCGAAAGAATTTTGATTGGATGGTTCGAAATATAATTTTTTTTGAATTGCATTATAGTTCAATTTGGGAAGTGAGTCGGCTAGCCTAGCACCATTTTAGGCACCATCACGACTAGGTAGTTTGGGTCGTTACAAGTTGGTATCAAAGCATAGGTTACATAGGTCTCACCAGTCATGAGCAGGTTTAGTAGAGTCTTGCGGATCGGTACATAGATGTCTGTACTTATCTTCGAGAGGATGCAGAACCCTTAGGAAAAAAATCTCACATTCTTGAATTCTTGTCATGCTAATCCATTATTTCTGGTGATTAAACTTCTATTGTTTCATTCTCTCACATATGGTGAGGACACGTGCTACCGATCAGGGTGACCAGACACCAGTTGGGCCTGCGAGAGGTCGAGGCCGCGGTCGAGGTCGTGGTAGAGTGAGGGGTACAGCCCGCGCAACCGCGGGGCAGTACCTATGAACCCTCCAGTTATTCTAAATCAGGTCCCATCCACAAATATTCCAGTGGGACCGGCTCAGGCACCGGGTGTGCCCATTGTCATTCCAAGTCTTCAGGAGACCTTGGCTCAGATCTTGACCGCATGCACCAGTCTTGCTCAGGCGGACACTGGTTCTACTACATCAACTATTTCTCAGGCCGGGGGAGGCACTCAAACTCCTGCCGCTCGTACCCCTGGGCAGGTTGTTCAGGGACTTCAGACACCGGGGGCACCTCCAGCCCAGTCGGTTGCACATGTTCAGGATTACGTGGTTCCTGTCATGCCATATGACGAGCATCATATGTTGGAGAGATTTGGTAGACTTCAGCCTCCGACTTTCAGTGGTGCAGAGGGGGAGGATGCCAGGGTTTCTTAGAAAAGTGCCAGAGGATTCTCCGCACAACGGGTATTTTGGAGACCAGTGGGGTCTCGTTCACTACCTTCCAGTTCTCAGGAGCTGCCTTTACTTGGTGGGAGGCTTATGAGAGGCATAGGCCTGTTGATGCAGCGCCCCTTACCTGACAGCAGTTCTCCGTTCTCTTTCTGGAGAAGTATGTGCCACAGTCTCGCAGAGAGGAGTTGCGCAAGCAGTTCGAGTAGCTGCGTTAGGAGGATATGAGTGTGACGCAGAATGAGATGAGATTTTTAGAGCTAGCCTGTCATGCTGTTTAGTTTGTCCTTTCAGATAGGGAGAGGCTCAGGAGGCTCGTGGATGGCCTCTCGTATCAGCTTCAGATTCTTATGACCATAGAGTGTTTCTGGTGCTACTTTTGAGGAGGTGGTTGACATCGCCAGAGAGATTAAGTTAGTTTGTTGCCAGGAGCGAGTGGAGATGGAGGCCAAGAGGCCTCGGGGGTCTGGTAGTCACGGTGGTGTCCCTTATGGAGGTAGTTTCAGCATGGTAAAGGCCATCCATTCAGGCATGCTCAGTCAGCCCGTCCAGGTCACCGTGGGGGATCATCTGGTCATAGCCCTCACAGTTCACATCAGAAAAACTCATCATTTAGTGCCCTTCCAACCCAAATTTCATCCTGTGCACCATCAGTTCAGGGCTCTTCCATGCCAGGCTCTTTCACCAGTTATCCTGGTGCTAGGGGTTCCCTTCACTCCCCACTGCCATTTGCCGAGAGAGGTTGTTTTGAGTGTGGAGATCCGGGTCATATCAAGAGGTTTTGTCACCATCTTACGGGAGGTTCATCCCAGTAGAGGAGTAACCTTTGGCTTCAGCACCAGTTGCTTTACCACCCGCCCAGCCAGCTAGGGGTGGGAGTCAGGCAGCTAGAGGTCGTCCTAGAGGGGGAGGTCGATCCGGTGATGGTCAGGCCCATTTTTATACACTTCCAGCCAGACCAGATGTTATGGTTTGATATGCCGTGATCACAAGTATTGTTTCAGTCCGTCACCGAGATGCTTCGGTTTTATTTGATCACGGTTCCACATATTCATATGTTTCATCATATTAAGCCCATTTCCGGACGTGCACCGTGAGTCCTTAGTTACATCTGTTCATGTATCTACTCCTGTGGGCGATATTATTATTGTGGAACGTGTGTATCAGTCTTGTATAGTATCTATTGGGGGTCTGGAGACCCGAGTGGATTTGTTATTGCTTAGTATGGTTGACTTTGATGTGATATTGGGCATGAATTGGTTATCTCCATGTCACACCATTTTGGATTGTCATGTTAAGACCATGACCTTAGCAATGTCGGGATTCCCGAGAGTGGAGTGGAGTGGTTCCATATATTATGTGCCTAGTAGGGTTATTTCATACCTTAAGGCTCAACGTATGGTTGAGAAAGGTTGCCTATCGTATTTTGCTTTTGTGAGGGATATCAGTGTAGAGACTCCCACTATTGATTATGTTCCTGTGGTTCGTGATTTTCCGGACGTATTCCTTGCGGACCTTCTAGGCATGCCGCCTAACAGGGACATTGATTTTGGTATTAATTTGGTGTCAGGCACTCAACCTATTTCTATTCCACCGTATCGTATGACACTGGAGGAGTTGGAGGAATTGAAGGAGCAGCTTCAGGAGCTCCTGGATAAGGGGTTCATTCGGCCTAGTGTGTCACCTTGGGGTGCACCGGTTCTATTTGTGAAAAATAAATACAGTTCGATGAGAATGTGTATTGACTATAGGCAGTTGAACAAGGTCACAGTGAAGAATAAGTATCCTCTGCCTCGTATTGGTGATTTGTTTGACCAGCTTCAGGGAGCGAGGGTGTTCTCTAAGATCGACTCGAGGTCCGGGTATCATCAGTTGAAGATACGGGATTCAGATATTCTTAAGACAACTTTCAGGACCCTTATGGCCATTATGAGTTCATGGTGATGTCTTTTGGGCTGACCAACGCGCCAACGGTGTTTATGCATTTGATGAACAGTGTATTCCCGCCATATATGGACTCCTTCGTTATTGTGTTCATTGATGATATTCTGGTATACTCTCGTAGCCAGGAGGACATGCTCAGCATTTGAGGGTGGTATTACAGAGATTGAGGGAGGAGAAGCTTTATGCAAAGTTCTCCAAGTGTGAGTTTTGCCTGGGATCGGTAGCATTCTTAGGACACGTGGTGTCCAGTGAGGGTATTCAGGTGGATCCGAAGAAGATAGAGGCGGTGTAGAGTTGGCCTAGACCGTCATCAGCTACAGAGATTAGGAGCTTTCTTGGTTTGGCGGGATATTACCGTTGCTTTGTGGAGGGATTTTGTCAATTGCATCACCCTTGACCAAATTGACCCAAAAGGGTACTCCTTTCAGGTGGTCGGATGAGTGTGAGGAGAGCTTTCAGAAGCTCAAGACGACTTTGACCACAACTCCAATGTTAGTTCTGCCATCAGCTTTGGGTTCTTATACCATGTATTATGATGCCTCGATGATAGGCATTTGTTGTGTTTTGATGCAGGAGGGTAGGGTGATTACCTACGCCTTGTGGCAATTGAAAACCCACGAGAGGAATTACCCGGTTCATGATCTTGAATTAGCATCCATTGTTCACGCCTTAAAGATTTGGCGTCATTATTTGTATGGGGTCCATTGTGGGATTTATACTGATCACCGGAGTCTGCAACATCATTTTAAGCTGAAGGATATTAATTTGCATCAGCGGAGATGGTTGGAGCTTTTCAAGGACTATGATATCACTATTATATACCATCCGGGAAAGGCCAACGTGGTGGCCGATGCCTTGAGTCGTTGGGCAGAGAGTTTGGGGAGTTTGGCATATCTCCCAGCAGCAGAGAGACACTTAACATTGGATGCTCAGGCCTTAGCGAGCCGGTTTGTGAGATTGGATCTTTCGGAGCCTATCCGGTATTGGCTTGCATAGCCTCCAGGTCTTCTCTTTATGACCGTATCAGGGAGCGCCAGTATGATGACCCATACTTGCTCGTTCTTCAGGACAAGGTCTGGTGAGGTGATGCTAGGGATGTGACCATTGGTTTGGTGATGACAGGGTGATGAGAAATGCAGGGCCGGATATGTGTGCCTAATGTAGATGGGCTTCGAGAGTTGATTCTTGAGGAGGCCCACAGCTCGTGGTATTCCATCCATCTGGGTGTCGCGAAGATGTACCAAGATTTGCGACAGCATTATTGGCAGAGACAGATGAAGAAAGATATCGTGGGATTTGTAGCTCAGTGTCTCAACTGTCAGCTCTTTAAGTATGAGCATCAGAGACCGGGTGGCTTGCTTCAGAGATTAGACATTCCAGAGTGGAAGTGGGATCAGATCACCATGGACTTTGTAGTTGGGCTCCCACGGACTTCGAGGAGTTCGATGCTATATGGGTTATTGTGGATTGGCTGACCAAATCTGCGCACTTCATTCATGTTGGTACTATATACACTTCAGAGCGGCTAACTGAGATTTATATCCGAGAGATCGTACGTCTGCATGGTGTCCCGATTTCCATCATTTCTGATAGGGGTACTCAGTTCACGTCGCAGTTTTGGAGGGCCGTGCAGTGGGAGTTAGGTACTCAGGTTGGGTTGAGCACAACTTTTCACCCTCAGACGGACAAACAATCCGGGCGTACCATTCAGATTCTGGAGGACATGTTGCGTTCCTGTGTTATTGACTTTGGGGGTTCATGGGACCAGTTTTTGCCACTCATGGAATTTGCATATAATAATAGTTATCGGTCGAGTATTCAGATGGCTCCCTACGAGGCTTTATGTGGGAGGAGGTGTAGATCTCCGGTTGGATGGTTTGACTCGGGTGAGGCTAGACTCTTGGGTACAGATTTGGTGCAGGATGCGTTAGATAAAGTGAAATTGGTTCAGGAGCGGCTTTGCACGGCGCAGTCTAGGCAGAAGAGTTACGCAGACAGGAAGGCCCGGGATGTATCTTTCATGGTTAGAGAGAAGGTTTTGTTAAAGGTATCACCCATGAAGGGTGTTATGCGGTTTGGGAAGAGGAGCAAGTTGAGCCCCCGGTTCATTGGGCCTTTTTAGGTACTTAGGAGGATTGGGGAGGTGGAATATGAGCTCGCTTTGCCACCCAGCTTGTCGAGTGTGCATCCGGTGTTTCATGATTCGATGCTTCAGAAATATATTAGGGACCCGTCCCATGTTCTGGATTTCAACACGGTTCAGTTGGAGGGTGATTTGACATACAATGTGGAACTAATGGCTATTTTGGATCGGCAGATTCGAAAATTGAGGTATGAGGATATAACATCAATAAAAGTGCAGTGGAGAGGCCAGCCTGTGGCGGAGGCCACCTGGGAGACCAAGCGGGAGATGCAGAGTAGATACCCACGTCTATTTGAGACTCCAAGTATGTTTCTAGACTCGTTTGGGGAAGAACGTTTGTGTAAGAGGGGGAGGATGTAATGACCCGGCCGGTCATTCCGAGAGTCTTAGCCCATTTCCCTCATTTCTACTTCCTTAAGATCAGCTGTAATGTATGGTATCAAATTGGTTGGTTTGGGTTTGGGATGTGATTTGGGAGTCCGGGTTAGAGTTAGGCTTGAATTGGCAAAATTAGTAATTTGGCGATTTCCGGTCAGTAGAGGAAAATTTGATAACGAGGTCGGAATGGAATTCCGGAAGTTGGAATAGATTCGTAGTATCATGCGTGTGCAAAATTTGAGACTATTCAGTCAAGGTTTTCTTGGTTTCGGAGTCCTTTGTGAATTTAGTAGTTTTGCGGTTCTTAGGCTTGAATCCGGAATTCGATTTGATGATTGATGTTGTTTTAAGCGATTTGTAGGTTTGATTATGTTTGAATGGTGTTATTGGACGTGTTGGTGTGGTTGAGTGAGGTCCCGAGGGCCTCGGGTGTGTTCCAGATGGTTAACGGGTGAATTAGCTGTTGGAAATAGGGTACTGGTGTCACGACCCAAATTCCCAACCTTAGGGATCGTGATATCGCCTAACACCACACTTGCTATGCAAAGCCAATGTTAGAATTCAATAAACTAATTTCCTTTGATTATTTACTTAAGCACAAACAAATGAATGTAAAGTAAACTTAATTAAAATGATTTCCAATGAAAAACGCCCAATATAAAATATTGAACAATTAAATAAAACGAACCACGAGTTAAGTATATAAATAAATCTAGAACTACCCAGAGTCTGGTGTCACGATTCACGAACTACTAAAGAATACTACAAATACTGGGCTGAAAGAAATAATGTAACTGTTCTGAATAAAATAAAACAGCATTTATGGAAATAGGAGAAGACTCTCGGGATCTGCGAACGCCGACAGATATATCTCGTGTCTCCGAATAAATGAATAGCCGCTCTAAATATCTCTACTGCTGGTCGATACCTGGATCTGCAAAAAGAGTGCAGAGTGTAGTATCAGTAAAACCGACCCCATGTACTGAGTAAGTGCCGAGCCTAACCTCGACGAAGTAGTGACGAGGCTACGGCGGGGCATTAACAACATATAACTTGTGACAATAATATATACAATAACGCAATAAAACAATTCTACACGAACAAGAAAAATATAACTGAGACAATAATTATAAAGCAAGAAGGGAATATAAACAAATAATTATGTACCGCAACAACAATGAAATAACTCGGCCGCCTTTTCCAGGCCTCAGCTATCACAAACTCTCAAATAATTTCCAAGTTTCCTAACTTTATAAATAAAAGTAGTGCCAAAATATGAGAAATAGTAATATAAAATAGTAGGTTTAAAATCTTTATTTTTTTTGAAAATCAGTAAAAATATAATTGTCCTCCCTTATTGCTCCTTGTTGCGGCGTGCAACCCGATCCCACCAGACATATCATATCAATTTATTCACTCGTATCACAATTAATTATCCACCCTTATCAAGACCCCCTTATCACAGCCCCATTGTCACACCAAATTTTGTTTCAACAAATTTCAAACAGAAAACAGTATAGCTCGTAAGCTTTAACCAATATCAGTTCACAATAAAACCAACCAGAATATATGTAAAATACGGTAACGCTGCCAACCCAACTCAATCTTTATGTACTGTGATAGAATCAAGAGAAACATTCAACACTTTTAACACACTTGCAACAATCATTGACAATAATCGATTGAAATCAAATAGCCACGTAAACCTCAACAATCATAAAACAGTTAAACTGCAATCTCATAACTTTCTCAATATTATCAAAAATGGAACCAATAGGAACATAAATATATATATGCCTCACAGAAATAATGCCAAACTACTCAACCGTTTTGTACCACAAGGGAACCAAATAAACAACCAATACTTTTTCCAAAATAACCACAATAATATTTAACAAAAAAAAATAACAAGGCCAACTAGTCATAGAAACAATAACGAACATAGAACAATTAAGACAAGCATCAATTAAGTTGGGAACGAGAAAGAGATCATATTTATCAAGCAAATTGGGTGGTGCATAGATACTCGTCACCTCACCTATACACCACGCCCATGCATTTCACATAGCAAACAAGTGGGGATTCCTATTCCCTCAAGTCAAAGTTAGACCTAACACTTACCTCAATCTCCTAAGCAATTCACTGTTCTAGCACTGTCTTTCCTTTAGAATCTTTCTCTAACTTGCTCGAATCTAATCATAATTAACTCAACATCATTAATTTAGACTAAAGAAACTAACTTTATTGAAAATTATATTTTTTTCTAAGTTTTCTAAAAAAAATGAAAACCCGGGCCCGCTTGGCCTAAACTCGGGGTTCAGACCAAATTACGTTTACCCATTTACCCACGAATCTAAATATACAATTAGTTTCGAAATCCGACCTCAATTCGAGGTAAAGATTCGATTTTTACAAAATTTCCTAATTCTACCCAAACCCTCCATGTTTACCATGAAAATTCTTAGTTTTTGATTTAAAAGTGATGGAAAATAATGAGTAATTGAAATAGTAAAATTTAGAATTGATTACCTATGACTTGGGGTTGATATTTGGTAAAGCAATTCGTTCCTAGGGTTGTGGGGTTCGAAAATTTGAAGAAGAAGTAGTCTGCTTGTTTTATATATATTTTTCAGTCAGCTATTCTGCCTCGTTTCTCGTGACAAATAATCCCGAAACTCGATTTCTATGTCTCCAGTGGATTTCTTATGAAATTCTAGTCAAGTTAGGCTTTTGAATCACTTAATTTGACCTTATAATGAAGGAGATATGTATGTTTTAATATTTGCAAATAGTGCAGATTTTTAATATGCCGTCAATGACAATTTCGTAATTAACCTGAAAAATCTGACAACCTTAGTAAAATGACCATAAAATCCTCATACGATGTCCAAATTCGATGATTCTTTTTGCTACAGGTCCGTAATTACGATATAGATCTAATAATTCATTCAAAACATAAATCGTAGCTCATTTGTTCAATATGATATCATTTATGCATGAAGAAACGACGTCGAAGCATAAGAAAGAACGAGCGCAACACAACCCAAACCTATTTGAAACTCACCCGAACCCTCGGAGCTCTAAACCAAACATGCACGCAAGTCTAAAAGCATCATACAGACTTGTTCGTGCGATCAAATCATGAAAATAACATGTAAAACTATGAATTAAACCTCAAAACTCATTATTTTTCTCAAGAACACTTAAAGTTCACTATTTATCAACCGGATGTCCGAATCACGTCAAATAAATTCTTATTCTCACCAAATTTCACAGACAAGGCTTAAAATATCATAACAAACTTGTATCAAGCTCCGGAACTAAAATACGGGCCCGATACTAACTGTTTCAAATGTTAATTCATTTCTTTATTTCATTAATAATTCAGCAAAATAATTTCTTTCAAAAATTGATTTCTAAGGCTTGGGACCTCGGATTCAATTTCAGTCATACGCCCAAGTCTCATATTTTACCGCGGACCTCCCGGGATCATCGAAACACAGATCCGAATTCGTTTACTCAAAATGTTGACTCAAGTCAACTAAAACCAAATTTTTAATTCTAAAATTTATTATTTCTTATATTTTCACATTAAAGCTTTCTGATTTCACGCTCGGACTGCGCACGCAAATCGAGGTAGTTTAAATAATCTTTTATGATTAATAAGCCTAGAACAGAGTCTAAATTCATAAAATGACCCTTTGGGTCATCACAACTGGTGTGCTGAGGGGGTTGTTGGTGTTCAGAGGGGGTTCTCTGAAGTTTGGAACGCGAACCGCGCTAGAAATCCGTTGTTAGCGGTGGAAGTTTGGGGGGGGGGGGCATTTTTTCCATGGTTGGGGGGGGTGCTTGATG
>ML245990.1:9972-31236 GCA_005239495.1 Nicotiana undulata | reverse complement strand
TTGGGGGGGGGGGGCACTTTTTCCATGGTTAGCGGTGATAGCTGATGCGGACAACGAAAGGATCTGCATGATCTTAGAAGTTTGGAAGATTTCGCAGCCGCAGTGGGAATTCCGCGGATCGTGGAGTGAGGTTCGCGGAGGTAGTGGTTTTTCCTCTAAGAGCGAAAGTTGAACCTAAGGGTGCACTATAAATACGAACTTCAGGGTTTTATTTTCATACTTTGACCTAGAGAGCTCGGGTATTGGCGATTTTTTGAGGTATTTTCAAGAAACCATCGGGGTAAGTGATTCTAACTCAGCTTTGACTAAAACGCATGATTCTAACGTTTAATCCATCATTTGATTAGAGAATTAGGGATGAAATTGGGAAAAATTGTAGAAAACTTCGTAAATGGATTTTTGAGAGTTGAACACCAATTTGAGGTTTTTGATAAATTTAGTATGGTTGGACTCTGGAGTGAATGGGTTTATGAGTTTTATGAATTTCTTCGGATTTCGAGACGTGGGCCCGGGGGCCGGGTTTGGCTAATTTTGGGGTTTTTGACCTAAATTGATAATCTTCATATGGGATTCATTCCCTTAGCATGCATTGATGTTAATATACTAATTTTGGATAGATTCGGAGCATTTGGTGGCCGAGTCGAGTTGCAAAGGCATTGCGGAGTAGGGTTTTGGCTTGATGAGGTAAGTAATGTTTCCAAACTTGGTTTTGAGGGTTCGAAACCCCGAACTATTTGTTATATGATTATAATTGTGGAAACGCACATACCCGGTGACGGGTGTGCAAGCGTGCACCATGAGGATTATGGCCTGGTTCATTCCATGACACCGTTTAATGATTTCTTCTTGTTGATACCCGTGTTTCTATCAATGTGAACAAGTAAATGTACTACACATCATGCTAGATATTATGTTAAGGCTTCATGCCAATACTGTTGAGACCCGAGTGGTCGTTTTCTTGCTGTCGTCTCATGTGTTTTATTGATATTATATACTCAATCTTGTTCATGCATACCATATCATGTCTCAGTATCGGGTGCTGTTGTTTAGCACATTATATCATTGTTTCGGGCTAGTTCATGGCATTTTGATCCCGTGTGTGTGAGACTGGAGAGTGATGACAGAGTGAGGCTGAGAGCCTAATGATGAGTGGAAGTTATGGGGTCGTGTTGCACGCCGCATCATGTTATATTGATACATGCCTGGATCTGGCTTATGATAGCGCTTGGGCTGTAGGAGCCCCTCCGGAGTCTGTAATACACCCCCCAATGAGCGCAGTGATATTATTGAGGGATGGATCTTACCTGGACATGGATATTGTCCGAAGTGTTTGTATCTGGAGATGGATCTTCTCCATGGGGCTTGATTGGCCTTCCTCGGTACTGAGTGACTATTGTCAGATGTGTATATATTTTGGGATGGATCTTACCTGGGCCATGAGATCCATATACAGTACTGAGTGGACAAGTATTTGAGAGTGGGAGCACATTGTACATTTCATACAGATGATGCATTGGCATGCAAAATATGTTGAGTTATATATGTTAACCTGTTCTGATTTGTACTTAAATTATCACTTGAGTTGTTTAGTTAACTGAAAGCATGCATAAACTTCTGTACATTGATTCTGTCATAAATGTTGAGGTTTAGTTCGTCACTACCTCTCAACCCACAATTTGGTCTTGTTACTTACTGAGTTGGTGT
This sequence comes from Nicotiana undulata, assembly GCA_005239495.1. NCBI lineage: Eukaryota > Viridiplantae > Streptophyta > Magnoliopsida > Solanales > Solanaceae > Nicotiana > Nicotiana undulata. The sequence goes on along the minus strand of ML245990.1, from coordinate 29,532 downwards.
ACTCATGTTACTCCCTACATCTGTGTGCAGATCCAGGTGTCACGGGACGTCCGAGTGAGTATTGATTGATCCTCAGCTGGTTTCAGAGATTAGTAAGGTAGCTGCATGACAATCGCAACCTTGTTTTCTCCCTCATATCCTTTATTGTCATTGCTATTAGACTTCTCGTGTTGCCCTTTTCAGACTGTATTGGACTTAGTACTTTCAGATTTGTATTGTAGATGCTCATGACTAGTGACACCCGATGTCAGGTTGTATTATTCTTCATATTTTCCTTGTTTGGGTTTTCTTCCGAAAGAATTTTGATTGGATAGTTCAAAATATAACATTTTTTTTTGAATTGGATTATAGTTCAATTTGGGAAGTGAGTCGGCTACCCTAGTACCACGTTAGGCGCCATCACGACTGGGTAGTTTTGGTCGTGACACGACTGATATCGAGAGTGCAAAGGTTTTGGAAGACGAGACCGGAGCTTTTCTTTCCGATGATAAGGACTTCGCGAGTGGATCTGAGAACGGAAGAGATGAAAATGAATCTCCCGAAGATGCGGCTCCCGAGGCGGACTAGGCACTTAGGATTTTTTCTCCTTTTGTTTCTTTTTTTGGTTTTTTGTGTAAGAAGTTGTGTGGTCTTTGTAAATACTTTGCATATAAGAAAGATTCTTTTTCTTTCTGTTTTGTCTCTGATTTCTGATTCGTGATACATTTTGTTTTGCCTTTGCCTAGTGAAAACTTTGTTGCAATCGGGTTGCTGCAGACTCTATAGTCGAAGGAGCACTAGCTCGAACTTAGAGTAGAACAAACCCTTAGGTTTTATAGGTAAGCAAGGGTGAGTCCCCGAGCTCAACAATATGTTCGGGATTTTGATTTTGGATGGCTTGATCGAAGCCATAATTGCATTGTTTTTATAACCGAGTTTGAATAAGTTTCGAAATCACAGTAACAAACCCCTTTAGGTTTTATATCAAATAATGATGAATCCTCGAGCTACATTGAAGTCAGTTTTTATTTTATCTCAGAATTGTGAAACCCTTAGGTCCGATTTGAGTGAGAACAAGATAACTCTAAGTGTATTGGACCTTAGGCTCTTTATATTAGGCCGATAAGGCCTCTAAAAGATGGCTATTATTTACCTATTACGGCTTAAAGACTTAGTAAAAATTTCTTTATGCCTTAACATGTATTTTTTTACCCATTGGGTTTTTTGAGGGTTCGATGTCGATTGGAACCCCTTTGCTTCTTGTGCCTTAGCACGTTTGTGTTAGGATAGTTTGATACCCTTTAAGGTTTTTCGAGGGGTGATTTTATTGAAGCCTTTTGATTATTTGCCGAGGGTAGCCTTTTTAACCAATTTTTTCCAAAAAGTTTGAAGGCCTGTTTTATTGCGGGATTCGGACATCTCCGAGCTGTGTTGATTTGGTCGTAGCCTTTTGGTATGCCTCTTGGGCTCATTTTCCAATAACACTTCAAACTTGTTCGAAGTGTTAGTCACCGAGAATGATGACCTTGGCCTATAGATAAAGGGGTGCCTCTTTGAGGTCTTATGAGTTTGAGTTCAGATAAATCGAATATGTCGATCGTCTACAAAAGTCCCCGAGCGTACGAGGTATATTTGCACTTGGACCTTGAGTCATTTCTCACAAAATCATAAGTATGGAGCTCGTATAGTAGAAAATTTTCTTTGAGACACGAGATTGTTTATATAGAAAGAATGCTTCTTTGAATAATTTATACATGCGTACATGTTTTGCCATCAGGGCTCGACTAATCTATATGGACACGGTTCATTCGACGTTTGGCCCATTACAAAGTTTCCCTATCAAGACCCTTTGACACGAAGTACTTTTCTCGAAAATATAACATCCGAGGGTGATGCCCCCAGTTTTCGAGGTTGATTGTAAAGAAGCCTTGGATATTGTTGAATTGTCCTAAGGTAGCACAAAAATGTTACCTCGTTAAAAACCTTGCCGGAAAAACCCATTTGGGACAAAAATCGATCTAAGGGAAAAATAGTGCAACACGTGCTTTAAAACCTAAGGTCTCGATATCTTCGATCGAATGACGGAAGTGACTTAGTATCGAATATATAAATGAAAAAGGGATAAAGTCATACCTTAGCAATAATATCGTTTGAGAAGCGATATGTTCCAATTATTAGGCAGCCGTTCGCCGTCCATCGTGCCAAGCTTATAAGATCTCTTTCCGACGATGTCGAGGACGTGGTAGGGTCCTTCCCAATTCGGGTCGAGCTTCCCTTCATTAGGATCTCGAGTATTTATGGTGACTTTCCTAAGGACTAAGTCCCCAACTCTGAAGTGACGAAGGTTGGTTCTTCTATTGTAGTATCTCTCGATTCGTTGCTTTTGTGCAGCCATTCGAACTAGTGCGGCTTCTCGTTTTTCATCCAACAATTCGAGGCTAGTATTCATAGCCTCGTGATTTGACTCTTCTGTTGTATGGCAAAACCTGTTACTGGGTTCCCCGACTTCGACTGGAATCAAGGATTAGGATCCATATACTAAGGAGAACGGGGTTTCCCCGTACTAGACTTTGATGTTGTTCGGTATGCCCAAAGGACTTTGAGTAGAAATTCTCTACATTTCCCCTTAGTGTCGTTCAACCTTTTCTTTAGGTTTTGAATGATAGTCTATCACGCCCCAAAACAAAGGAGCGCGACCGGCGCTCAACCGTGTAAACCCGACTGAGCAAGCCTGTTAGGTTTCATTCTACCCAAACGAATTTATGAATAAATAAGAGATAAATTCTATCAATCATACTATATAATATTTCATTAACTTCAATTTTTGTTTTCATTAGCAGTTTCAACCATAATATCAAGAATATTACATCTTTGTAGATATGAAAAAAACATATTTGCCAAATATCAATATTTCTAGTTTAATTCCAATACCCGACACCACCCACAACCTGTCTACGGAGCCTCTAAATATGACTGAAGAGTAATATGGAAATGTCGGCAACAAGGCACCAGCTATACCTCAAATGAATAATACACCATAACCAAATGACACAGGACCCCGAAATGAAGTTGGAATCACCAAGTTAGCTGGGAGGAACATACCGCTATCTCTGATCGCTGCCGCCTACTGTGGAAACAACTGCATCCATTAACGATGCAGCTTCCCCGACAAAAGGGACGTTGGTACTATCGAATAGTACTAGTATGTATGAACAAACTTTACTCTAAGTAGAATTAAACAATACATAAGTAGAAGATAGTCATGGAAATCAAACAATGTTGCACAAAAATACAAAGAATACAAGTGGGAGTCTCATAGTTTCTTATTTCGTCTTTTCATCCTTTTGATTTATAGTCTATTAGTGCCAAGTGCCACAATTTATAATGCCACCGTGTCTTTTTACACGGATTCCGGTCTCGGCCCGACCGGCTAAGCCATCCTAAGTGATACATCATCAACATCATAATTCATAATACCACTGTGTCGTTTTCACACGGAGTCCTATCTCGGCCCGATTGGCTAAGCCATCTCACTTGATATAGTGAGACATAACCAATATCATACTTTCGATGCAAATACCACCATGTGTACAACATGGAGTCCGATCTCGGCCCGATCGGCTAAGCCATCTCACTTGATATAGTGAGACATAACCAATATCATACTTTCGATGCAAATACCACCATGTGTACAACATGGAGTCCGATCTCGGCCCGATCGGCTAAGCCATCTCACTTTAGGACATAACCATATCAATTTAATTATTCGGTTCACATTCCTTTTCCATCATTTATTAAACAGTCCTTGGCACTTATACATATTTTACAATTTGGGTCACATTCCCCTCTTTTAACCGTTCCATAGCATCCTCCTTTATAGCAACGAGTACCAACCAGAAATGAATTTGTACACATAAACAGGGAGCATGATAATCACAATTCATATTAACTTAGAACAACTCGGGAACATGAATCTTCCAACTTAGCACATTGAGACAACCAATTTTCATAGAATCAAGCAAGGAACTCATACCACATACCCGGACACTGAGGAGGTGATTCTACAAAGATTAAAGTTAGCCATACATACCTCAAAGCGCTTTTCCTTAAGTTTCTACAATACACCAACACCTCTAGTAATAACAATATATATGGAGATATCGGAAATCGATTAATAATTAGGAAGATTACCCATGGTGTAACTCTCTTAGGAATTTCATCAAACACCTAACATGTGAAGTAGATTGCAAGGTTTAACAATGGTAATTCCTTCTTCCCAACCAATTTTAACATGAATTACCCAAATTAGTTTTTTAATATCACATACTATAACTTATTACCACATGCATGGCCTATTTTAACCCCCATAACATATTTGAACCCTTAACCTCTTGCATGAAATCATGGGAGTAGGACTTACCCCGATGGAAGACAATCTAGTGGTTATCTTCCTTGATTCTTGAAGGCTTGAGCAAGACTTGGTGATTATGAAGCTAGGCCCCTTATTTCTCTCTCTATATGCTCTCAACCCTCTCTAAAATCAGTAAAAAATGACCCCAAATGAAGCCCCTAAACCTATTTATCAAAATGGGGTCGGGTTATAAAAATAGGAAAAATACACCTTCAGAACCGGGTCTACGGTCGCATAATGGACCACAAAACAAGAATGTGGACCGCAAAATGCATCGTGAAACAAGTGCCCAAAACTGGGCTACATTGGCCCAGTTTGCGACCAGATTTGCGGTCGCAGATCAATTATGCGGACCGCATATCGATTTTGCGATCGCAGATTTGACACATGATCACATTTTTTCAGCCTTTGGTAATTTGATCATAACTTTGTGTAGGAATGTCCAAATGACGAACGGTTTTAAGATTTGGAAACTAGACTCGAAGACCTTTCATTTGATAGGTTTTTCATAACATAAGACCTTATATATATTTAGATATTCTCGTTCAAAGTGTGGATTAGTGCAAACACCTTTGGAATTTTAGCCTATTATTAAACTTTCCCATTTGGCTTAGACCTAGGCCTCTCCTTAGACCCCACATTACTTATTATATGACTTATATACTTATTTACCATATCCAATTCATTTGCATCATATTTATAGCACATAAAATATTATAATTATCCTACCTAGCATCCCGAAATCCTAAATTACTTAGCAAACTTTTCCGGGGCCTTACATAGTCTTATTCATTGATTCGGCCTGTCCGTTACCAATATGATACGGCGTTGATAATATCCTTTTTATTTTATGGTCTTCGAGGAATTTTGTTACTTTGCTACCGATAAATTATTTTTTATCCCGGATCGACACACAATGTGATCCCATATGAAGTCTATAACCTCTTTCTCCCTCACTTTATTGAAAGATTGTGCTTCAACCCATTTAGAAAAATAGTCCGTCATAAATAGAATAAACTTAGCTTTACCTGGTGCCAATGGCAGGGGGCCGACCATATCCATCCCCCATTTCATGAAGGGCGATGCAGATCGTACCGAATGAAGTTGTTCTCCGAGATGGTGGATCATTGGTGCAAACCTTTGACATTTATCACATTTTCGAACAAACTCCTCATTGTCTTTTTCCATGTTATCCTAGTAGTATCCTGCTCTAATGACTTTGTGAACCAGTGATTCGGAGCCGGATTGGCTCCCACAAGTGCCTTCATGGACCTCTCATAGAACATAATCCCTCGTCCCAAACACACTGGTAATGGTGTGTCGAATGTTCTCCTGTATAATGTTCCATCTTCAGCCAATGTGAATCGAGCGACTTTGGTTCGTAGGGCCCTCGACTCTTTAGGGTCCAATGGGATCTTTTCATTTTTCAATATATTTATTCCTCCAATCCCAAGTTAATCTTGTAGAATTTATCTCGGCATGGCCTTCCTCGACCATAGATTTCGAGAGTTGAACGACAGTCCCCGAGCTGATCTCATCCTCCATGACCGATGACCTCAAATTTGCAAGAGCATCGGCCTCAGAGTTTTGTTCTCGAGGTACATGCTGTAAAGTCCATTCCTTGAAACGGTGCAAAGTTACCTGTAGCTTGTCCAAATACCTTTGCAGTCGATCCTCTAGAACTTCGAAGGTTTTGTTTACTTGGTTCACCACGAGTAAAGAGTCGCGCTTGGCCTCAATGACTTCTGCTCCCAAGCTTTTAGCTAGCTCGAGACCTACAATCATGGCCTCATACTCGGCCTCATTGTTAGTCAACTTAGAAGTTTTGATAGATTTCCTAATAGTGTTACATGCGGGCGGCTTCAAAATGATGCCTAGCCCGGACCCCTTCATATTCGAAGCATCGTCCGTGAAAAGGGTCCATACCCCCGATGATGTACCCGATTTTAACAAGAGTTCCTTCTCGGCTTTGGGTACGAGGGTTGGCAAGAAATCGGCCACAAAGTATGCTAAGATTTGAGACTTGATGGCCGTTCGGGGTTGATATTCGATATCATACCCACTGAGTTCGACGACCTATTTGGCCAATCAACCCAAGTGTTCGGGAGTGTGTAAAATATTACGAAGTGGGTAAGTGGTTAATATTCATAAAGGGTGACATTGAAAGTATGGATTTAACTTTCTAGAGGCGCTAATCAGTGCAAGTGACAATTTCTCTAAGTGTGGTTACCTAGTTTCTGTTTCTCCTAAGGTTCGACTTACATAATAAACAGAAAATTACATTCCTTTCTCTTCTCGAACCAGGATACCACTTACCGCGATTTCCGATACCGCCAAGTATAAATAGAGTTTTTCATCTGCCTTTGGAGTGTGAAGCAGTGGCGCGCTCGATAAGTATCGCTTCAATTCTTCTAACTCCTATTGGCATTCCTAGGTCTAGGAGAAATTGTTCTTCTTTTTGAGCAGAGAGAAAAATTCGTGGCTTCGATTCGACGACCTCGAGATGAATCAGCCTAAAGCAGCTATCCGTTCAGTCAACCTTTGCACGACTTTTACACTGTCCACGACGGTGATATCTTCGATGGCCTTGATTTTATCGGGGTTGACCTCGATCCCCTGATTCGACACCATGAAGCCGAGGAACTTGCCCAAACAGACCCCTAAAGCGTATTTCTCAAGGTTGATCTTCATGTTATATTTCCTTAAAACCTCGAACGTTTCCTGCAAATGTGCCAAATGGTCCTCTGCGCGCAGGGACTCAACTAGCATGTCATCAATATATACTTCCATTGACTTACCTATTTTTTCTTCGAACATTTTATTTACTAGGAGTTGGTAAGTATCTCCTGCATTTTTTATCCCAAAGGGCATTACATTATAACAATATGTTCCTTACTTGGTGATAAATGAAGTCTTTTCCTGGTTTTCCAGGTCCATTTGAATTTGATTGTACCCGGAATAGGCGTCGAGAAAAGTAAGGATCTTGTGGCCGGCCGTGGCGTTGATCATGCGATCGATATTAGGCAGTGGAAGAATCTTTGGGGCATGCCTTGTTTAAGTCCTTATTGTTGCACCCCATGTTTTTGTACATGAAAGTACACCATAAGTAAATTGAGGAAAGCTCGAAAATGAGATGTTACATTATGTATTTTCGTACGTTAAAAGTTTCGTTGTAAGTTAACCGACGCAAGTTCGGGAATGAGATTATATTGAAATTATAAGCATTATGCTATTCCAAATAAGTGATAAGTAAATTCGTGAAGGTAAGATGGTAAGCGAATCGAAGAAATGAGTCGAAGTTTGACATTTTGGGATAAAATACGATCCAAGCTATGGTACCTCATATTTATGGACTACTACCATGCAAGGTACCACATGACCTGATAGTAAGGTGTATAAAGTATGTTAAAAGTGAGTATTATTTTAAGTAATTTGAGATAATTAATTCTTAATTATGTGAATAATTGGGTAATTATTAATTTTTAGTGGGACATTAACTAATTAATTCAAATCTTTGGATAAAGTTGATAAAAACGTGGCAGCCAAGGCTTTTAATGGAATGTGACTCTAAAATCCTTATAATAAGGTGGCATGTTAAGAGAGTTTGTGGATTAGTCATCATCTAAGTGGGCCCACACCACTAAGTTATAAGACCTCTCTAATTCACAAAGAGAGGTGCTTATATCTTGATACAAAGTAATGGATGGAGCTCTCATTTTTAAGGGATATTTTTACTTCATTAAGGTGTGATGCTAAGCTTGATAAGTAATGAATTTTCTACAACAAAATTGATACGAGATTATATTGCATAATATCAACGAAATTTTGCGATTCTAAGGGAATACGGTGTAATCTTTCTCAAGAATATTATACAGATTTTTCCATACTTTTATCCGTCGTTATGGGTTTCATCGCAATTGATGTATGTTAGAGGAATTTCCAAGAGAATCCACTCAGGTATGTTAAGGCTATCCCTTCTTTCTTTTGTCATGATCCATACGATACAAACGAAACGAGATAATGTACAACTTCAATGAACGTCTCTATTCGTAGAAATGCTAGAGATGCCTATGTTCTTGATTCTCCATGTGTCCTATTATTTTATCATCTGTTCATGGGTCTTAGAAAATAGGTAAGTTGATAAAGTTTACTTCATGATGTTAATCAAAGGCATAATGGTCTTATGACACTCCGAAAGATTTTATTGACGTACTTCTCATGCATTGCATTCATTTACATTGACTCATGACCAGATGACGTAATATACGAGTATGTATATATATATATAGATAGATAGATAGGAAAAGGTTGCATCGTTATATATACACACCACCCAATCAGCTGGTATATGTTGATGATATTGCCCACAGTGGCCGAGATGATATGATGGGATGCCCTCAGAGGCTTGATGATGTTATGTATACATATACCTATGCATGGTATGGCATTCATACGCATATGCACGACATTTTAAATATTAAATGATTCATAGAGCTATTCAGACTTACATGTCGACTATTTTACTCCATGTTTCTCTCATGTCTATTATTTACTGATTTTCATTCCTTACATACTCATTAAATTATTTGTACTAACGCCATTTTTGCCCGGGGATGCTGTGTTTCATGCCTGCAGGTCCCGATAAACAGTTCGAGAGTCCTCCAAGTAGGCTATTAGCTCAGCGGAAGATGTTAATGCGCTCCATTTTCTCCGTAGTAGCTTATTTGGTCAGTATAATTAGGACATGTATTGATTGGTATGACGGGGCTCAGTCCCGACTTTTATGATACTTATGTACTCTTAGAAGCTTCTAAACAGATGTTATGTATACGAATACTTGTATAGCCTTGTCGGCCTATTTTTTGAGTTTACAAATGATCATGTTTACCTTATAGGACCGTATGTCACATGTGTAAGTTTTTATATCAGGTTGGGTCGTCCTATATTGAGTACTCCCCCATGTTTATTCTAGTTAGACCATGATGGCCCATTTAGCCCATTTGCTAATGAAAGTACGATAAGAATGATATGTTACATTGGTAATCGGTTGAGTAAGGTATAGGGTACCCGTTGCGGACCATAGGTTTGGGTCGTGACAAAAGTGGTATCAGAGAAGTTCTGTCCTAGGGAGTCTACAAGCCGTGTCTAGTAGAGTCGTGTTTATTGGTGTGTCGTGCACCACACTTATTAGAAGAAGGCTACATGGCATTTAGGACTGTCACTCTTTCTTCTTACTCTAGATCGTGTGGTAGAGCTCAGTTGTAAGAACTCAATTTCTAAACTCTATCTTATTCATAATACGACGATGCCTACATCTAGAAAGATGGTTGGTAAGGATTGAATGCGACTGTGGAAGAGTTGATTCAGAGGGACTCGATTTTACATCATGCTTATGATTAATAAATGTGAGGTCTTTAGCAGACCATGTGTATACTAAGACGTGTAAGCTTCTTGATAAGGAGCCTTAAGACAATAATATCTATCCACCCATATGGTAAAAAATAATGAGAGAATCAGAAGGTACAAGTTTTAACAAGTAAAAGAAGCAAGACAAAGAAGGGCACGAGGTACCCAGTTAATGAAGATTAACAATATTTACAATTCAAGCAGAGAAAGATAAGAAATCCGAGTTCTTTTCTACAGTAACAGAGATATAAACAATTAGCTACACCCATCTCAATTATGCCCTATGGGAGCTAACAGATATTTCTTAAGAGAAGGACGAGATATCAGGACCTGGTTAGGTTTAGGGTAACCCAAAATGGTGGATGGATTGTTAGTGTTAGTTGACATTTCCGAAGGATAGTGCAACACGGTAAGGACGGGATATCAGGACTCGATTGGGGTTAGGGTAACCCAAAATGGTGGATGGGTTGTTAGTGTTAGTTAACATTTCCGAAGGATAGTGCAAACGTGGTAATGGACCTCATTGTGAGACACCTAGATGGTGCACTCTAAAATAGTACTGCTAGATATGAGTGATACAAAGATAGACACTGAAAGCGTGGAAAGGATAAATATTATCTTAGTATGGATCTCGTCCCTAGTAGAGAGATAATGTTAGGCAACCCGAAGAGCCAGTGAACGGAGCAAAGGGGAGCTAAAACTAAAAGAATATCTTGTTGAAGTTTTCAGAATAAAGTGATAGATAGAAATATTAGCAGGAAATAAGAAGAGAGTTAATGAAGCATTATGAGTAAGATGTGATACATGGATGACAACGGTAGATAAAAAAAACAATAATGACAGTATTACAGAGTCCATAGTCAAGAAGGAAAAGAAGAGAAGTGACAGGCCTTGAGACAACAAGAGAGTATAGGCCATAAAGTCATATCCTCATTTCGAGAAATAAGTTCACTCGTGATTACCAGAAGGAAAAGTTAGACCCCAAAGGAATAAGAAATTAGTATGGGCTAGTGAAAAAGGAAAACTAAACATGTATTGGGGACTGAGTGATTTGATAATAGTCGGCATCATGAGAATTTCAGATTGCGTTCCGACGATAAAATAATGGACGACATAAGAATAACCCTTAAAGGTTATTCAGGAAGACGCTTTCCTAAAGCAAGCGACGTGAGCAAAGTTAAGCTTAAGGGACTAAGTGTGCCAGTTACACTAAGTGTCACCCTCGTGAGTAAGGAATTTTGTTATCTTTAGTGCAGAAGGATCACCGCAAGGCAGGTAAGAGTCATTAATGATGTGAAAAGACGCCAAAGATGAAGAGGTAAAACATCTATACATAGATTAATTGTAGCACTAAATCTTAGAGTACTCTCCTAAAGGGGGGAATATGGAGTGATGTGGCAATAAGTGATAATTAAGTGGTTCTAGTAATTATGGAATGGTAAAGGAAGAATGCGATCACAATGAGAAAGGGATGAGATTGCACGTATCTAAATCCTACTGATATGCTACGATTCTAGAACTTTATGCAAGCACGACGTCAAGGAAATTAAGTAAGGGTTCCTATCTGGGATGTTATGGATAAATAAGGAACTAGTGTAAAAGGTAAGTTAAGACAAAGAAAATAACCCAAGAAAGATTACGCAGAATATTGATATGAGAATGGGCCAACGAATAGTTAGTAGTTGATTCAAGAAGAGCCTAGTTATGGCTAGACAAGAAGACACAAACAAATCAAGAGATCGTGCAAGATAAACATAGTGAACCCTAATGTCATTGTAAAACTTGAGATATATTCAGATAGGAGTCAAGGTAGTTAAAGGTACCGTATGAGCGTTACGCGAATAAAAGAGAGTTCCACCGGGAAGACAGTCAAAATATCAGTTCAGAAGTAACCCTACAAGCACAAGGGTGTGGAGGTAAGTAACTACGGATAACTATAGACAAGGAAGGACATCAAAAGGTCCGTCGAGTATAGGATGTAATAAGATCATAACTTTACAAGAGTCAAAGAGTCTTCCCTAAATACTACAACGAAAGACTAGCTGAGAAAATACGGAAGAAGGCTTCAACCTAAGCACAGTGACCTAAAGGGGAAATGGTCATGTAACAACAGTGTCACAATAACATCGTATGCACTCCATAAGAAAGTGGCACCTATCGTGGCCGATGGACGGGAAGAAGAAAAAAAAAGTCAAAAAGTGATTCAATATCATATGGGTTGTATGGAGTTCCAATATGTGTGGGCACTAAGACAAGCCAAGTATTCATGCAACAAGTGGCATAAAGACTAGGAAAAGTAATTGCTTACGTTTAAAAAAAGCTGAGAAGGAACGAAAGGAATTATTCGATCAATGATCTAGAGTTAGTTATGATATGAACACGCTCAAGAGTTCAGAGTATTATCCATGCAACATATATGTTGACAATCATACAATCGTAGAAGACTTTGGTATAATTTAAAGAAAGAATTGAGTCCAGGTCATAGACAAATGATTGAATTGTTAGAAGAATTGTATCCTGGATATTCCATAGTGTCCATGAAAGCCTACAGTAATGCCATGAGCCGCAGATCAGAAGATATCTTAAGCACAAAGGCTGATCAGAAGGAAGAGGAAACTAAAGACTTACATCAACGAAGTAAATCAGGAATCTGATTATTGGACCCAAAAAAATTATAGACCTCGTGAATAAGAATATTGCAGGATTACCCTTAGATATCAGAGGTACAGAGAGATAGTACTGTAGCCATATTCTATAGTGGTTCTAGATAAAGCCAGTTAGAAGAAGTACCAACCTCATAAGCAGTCAGTATGAAGCTCCCACCGGATTGTGTATGCACCAAGGGTGCAAGTATTATAATAGAGCTTCAAGTTATGGACGTGAATCATACTTATGTGGAAGGGAGTTCATGAAAGAGATAGAAGGTACAATGCAAGATTTTAAGGTAGTAAGGTAAAGGTGAACAACGTACGAAATACTGAAATGCAGTATGATGACCCAAGGGGTCATTTTATGAACTTAGACTCCGTTCTAGGCTTATTAGCCATAAAAAGATTAATTTTAAGTACCTCGATTTGCGTGCGTAGCCCGGGCGTGAAATCAGGAAGCTTTTATGTGAAAATATAAGAAATAATAATTTTTAGAATTAAAAATTTAGTTTTAGTTGACTTGAGTCAACCTTTTGCGCAAACGGACTTGGATCTGTGTTTCGACGATCCCGGGAGGTCCGTAGTAAAATATGGGACTTGAGCGTATGCCCGGAAATGAACTCCGAGGTCCCTAGCCTTAGAAATTAATTTTTGAAAGAAATTATTTTGCTAAATTATTAATGAAATAAAGAAATGAATTAACATTTGAAATCACTAGTATCGGGCCCGTATTTTAGTTTCAGAGCTCGATACAAGTTTTTTTTATGATATTTAAGCCTTATCTGCGAAATTTGGTGAGAATAGAATTTTATTTGTCGTGATTCGGATGTCCAGTTGATAAATAGTGAACTTTAAGTGTTCTTGAGAAAAATAGTGAGTTTTGAGGTTTAATTCATAGTTTTGCATGTTATTTTCATGATTTGATCGCACGATCAAGTTCGTATGATGCCTTTAGACTTGCGTGCATGTTTGGTTTAGAGCCCCGAGAGCTCGGGTGAGTTTCAAATAGGTTTGGGTTGTGTTGCGCTCGTTCTTTCTTATGCTTCGACGTCTTTTCTTCAAGCATAAAAGATATCGTATTGAACAAATGCGCTCCGATTTCGGTTTAGCCTTATCGTAATTACGAACCCGTAGCAAAAAGAATCATCGAATTTGGACATCCACTACAAAAAAACAGCATTTAACGACGGACGCAATCCGTCGCTAAAGAGCCCTTTTCCGTCGCTAAGCAGGATTAGCGACGGATTACCATTTGTTGCTGATTTGCTCGTTGCTAAGATCTTCGCGACGGAAAAATGGAATCTGTCGCAATATTAGCGACGTTCTAGCGACGGACACTATCCGTTGCTACAATTAGCGACATGATTTCTGTCGCTATATTAGAAAATTATGTCGCTAAATTCACAATGCATTTCGTCGTTGGTATACTTTTACGACAGGAAGTCGGTCGCGTATCCGTCGCCAATATTTTGAAACTCATTTCAGCTATGCATTTGGCGACCAAAATCGTCTGTTTAAATCTGTCGCAATGTTATTTTATATATTTATTTTTGTTACAAAAAATATCCATTGTAATCTGTCGCAATATTTTTCCCTTTTAGATCCTTTTTATTTAACATTTTGAATTTTCTCTGCTCATGCACTTTGTATGTAAATTATTAAATATCCTTAATAATAACTAAAATTCATATAAATTAACATACTTCAAGGTCCAAAATGCATATAGCTAATACAATTAAGTTCGAATTATCGCTAACACCAACAATAAAGTTCAAACCAAAAAGGTGCGAATTATCCCTAACACCAACAATAAAGTTCAAACCAAAAAGCTTCCAAATACGAGGCTTAGGGGTTAAGGTCATCATCTGAAATGATGGATGAACCCCATGAACAGTAGCAGTAGTAGGAGCATGAACCGTTGGTACCTTATCTGATAGGCGGTCAGTAGAAGTCAGTGAGGGTGACGAAATTATTTCACGCACCCGCTCATACAATATTGGAAGCATATGATCAGTTAGCACAGGAACTATGTGCTCTGTTAGTGCAGGAATCAACGCATCACTAACTCATCCAGGTTCGATGCTGATTGAGTACTCGAAGATGGTATTGATGATGAAGCATTTGATCCGGAAGGGCCACGAAGATTCGGTCCATAGTAGCATTTTGCTTGAGATCCAAGACCATATACTCTTCTCTTCTTTTCCCCTCCATTATCCATCCAACTACAATTATTAGCGTACACAAATAGTTGAAACGTTTTCGTTCAATTTGGTTAAAAAAAGATCAAATTAGAAGAAGAAATCTATAAGCACCTAATTTTCAAAGGTTAAACGAGATCAGCTTACCTCTAAGACATAAGTATCTACACGTTGTAAGGGATAACATATAGATACTGTGATGACAAAGATTCAATTTTTTTTGATTCAATAAGCTATTAATTCTATTTTAGTGTCACCAATTTCAGTCGAAAACAATTACACTTATAAATACAATACAAGGGTTAAGACTGCCAATACAAGGCTGAAACCATCATCAACAGCTCAGGACTGAAACCATCATCAACAGTTCAGGACTGAAATCATCATCAACAGCTAGAAATGCTGTGACAGTATTTGATGTATTTCCTTCAGGTGTTAAGGCTTCCAATACAGGGGCAAAACAAGTGCAAGGGGTGGCTGAAAGTAAGCAGTTGACAACTGCACAAAACACTCTTCTATGCGATGCTGAGGACCAGACTTTTGCAAGTAAAAAGACTGGACAAAAATTCATATATGTGGAGGCAAATCAATATAGACCAAGTATGCTAAAACTGCACTCAATTTCCAATTCAACAACTAAGAAAGAAAAAATAAGAAGTAACGATACATGCTTTTATTAACTCAAATTAGATGTTGTCTTTCAAATGCCACTCTATTTTCCATGGAAAAGAAAAGGTAAACAGTGCAAATACTCATGTTCAAAATTGCATAGAGATACTAAAACTACACAAGGCAGTCTGGCACAATCAACTGCAACTCTATTTTTCAGAAAAATCTATTTGTCCTTCTTCTCTTTTCTTGGTTGTCATTTCAACAGTAAGCTTTGCTCATGCTTTTGAAGAGAAAAGTTTGATAAGTAAAGAATATTAGTTCTCTCAACCAGATCATGTTTCATAACACTGACACAATGAAGGTAATCTTTTTCCTGGAGTAAAATGAACACACCCCCTTTTTGATTACGTGATAAGTAGTAGACCAGCACATGCTTATGTGGGAAAAGTAAACATGGGTTGTTGGTATTGAGATAAACTAATTCATATAACGATAAAGCAACAAGATCTCCTTGCTCTTCTAACAAGGATTCTATAATTATAATCAAAGATTCAGCATCATCTAGGAATTCTTACTTACACCAAAAAATAAAATAAGAGCAGACAACTCATCTTAATTATTTTGCACCTAATTACTTTCCATATTGTTATGTTGCAGATAATAATTGCAAATGAGAGGGCGACAAAGTGAGTGAGAATTAAAGAAAATGAAAGACCATATGATATACCAGTGAATTTACTTGTTCCTTTGTGGAAAAAGCTTCTCTTATACCTGCCCTCTTATTTTTTATGACTGCTCAAATCCATATTTGTTCTATTAACTGTATTATTGTTTCTACCCTTTCTCCTCCATTTTTTTGTACAACTTCTTCAGTCTTAATTAAACCTCTATTTCTCTGCCAACAAAACAATTCATTGAATTTCTGTAAGGCTAATAATACGAGGTTTTAGGTCATTCTCTTTTCAGGGATTTTCCTCTACTTCTTTTCTTTATTTTTTAATACCATGCTCCATACTTCTATCAGTGTACTACTATAAAGAATTTGTTTCTTTTCTCTTCTTAAGCATTATGGGATTGAGTTCTCATTCAATCTTTGATCAGCTTTTCTCAATTATTGTCACTTTATGGTCTTAAGATACCAAACTTCTCTGCTTTTTTACACTTTCTGAAGAAGAAAGTCCAATGTCATGTACTCAGCTTTGTGTCTTTTGCCATAAAAATCTACAGACAATCATCTTTTTACTACTTCTATTCATTTTAATCTTGACACATGTTAAATTGATGCTGAAGGTAAGAGGGTCATTCCCAGGTTTACCTTAAAATTATAAAAAATTAAATATTTACTGTGTCATTGTGAATAAAAATTTCTCAGTCTTTAACTACTATTTTGCATGTAGGAGAATTCTCAGACGAGTTGCAGGTATGAAATAAGAGCATACATATAATTATGTTGCAAACGTTGCTTTTCTACTGGCAATTTGGAGTTAAAGAAGAGGTAACGCTATATAATTATAATGATGTGAAACTTTTCCAAAGGATAAGGAAAAAGGAGGAGCTGTTTCTTAGTTCTCGTATTAGTATGATTTGGTGAGGTAAAATAACAATAACATCTGCCTGACAAGATACAGACTCCACCACACCAAGTTTTTGTCACTAATCAATCGTAATCCCAAGGAATGAAAGCTAAGGTTACTATAAGCAATTCTTAACACCAACAAGAAGAAATTTTAAGTTCAGAGTTGCAATAAAGCTAAGGTTGCGATATACTTACAAGTCTCTTGCGATACTCCTAATGGAGACAGAGCCGCCTGTTTGAGTCCCGGTGGAGACTCCACTCCTACCGCCACGATAATTCTTTGCATTTATTTCTGAGACCTATTGAGCAGAACCAAAAAAGCCCAAAAATTCATCTGTTCAAACACCCATTTGAAGTTACTAATCAACAATCAATATAAAAAAATTTGATGTCAAATAGAGCTCTAGATAGAGATAGAGAAACACATACACAAAGAGAAAGAGAGGTCTAGGCAAAATATCAAATAAGATGCATGGAAATTTATTTATTCAGTTATATAATATTATTTCAAAAGTTGCTGTACTCTGGTGGAAAATTGCTTAAAATTGTGAAGAGCTAAGATTTTTCAGATGACTGTGTTCTGAAGCTGAAATTAACAAAACAAAGAAGGTAAATTCCAACTTGTGCTTATACAATAACTTTGTTTGAAAATTCAAAATTTGTCCTTTAGCTAGTTTTGTTTAACTTGTTTTGTTCATTTTTTAAGTTCAAGATTAGTTCTATAAAAATTCATTGCAGTAGTATTTTCCCTTACAACCTCACTGGCAGATAAATGGTGAGCAAAAGAAAAATAAATATATAAGAATAAATTTTTGGAGAAAAACATACACACAAGAAACACATACACATCTTCTGCAAATTGGAGAAACACATACACATAGAGAAACACATACACACAGAGAAATCTGTTAGTTTCATATATTTAACAAACATCTCTTAGGCAAACATACTTGATAATATACAAATTGGTGGCTTATCTTTTTGGTACTCAAAATTAGTACTAAGCATAAGAAACAGAAGAAGAAACAAAGCCATCTACAAACCTTAGATTCACGTTGGCTACTGATTTTTGCTCTTTTTCTTGAAACCCTTATCGTGTGTCTTCTACTGATTTTTCTCCCAGCCGCCTGATTTTGCTCTCTCGCGTGTCTTCTATTGTTTTAGAAGAGACTGGATGTTTTACCACATTTGTGCCCTAGGAAAATACGTAAGTGGTCTTTAACGACGGATTAGCTAGGGATAAAGTTCCGTCGCTACAAATAATATCATTTTTCATTAAAAAATACAATAACGACGGAAGTTTTCGTTGCAAGGAGTTTTATAATATTTTGATAAAGAAATTAAGTCTAGCGACAGATTTTCCGTTGCTAAATCCGTCGTTGTAGTAAAATAAATTTTGCCGCTTACCTTTTGTCGCTGAATTCGTAGGTAAATTGAGGGCGCCAATATTTAGCGCCAACAATTAGCGACAAATTTTCGATTTCATCGTCATTCCGTCGCTATATTAGATACTATCTATTCTTTTGCTTATTTTGCAACGAAACTATTATTCCGTATACAATCCGTCGTTAATCAGCGATGGAACACAATTTGTCGCTAAAATCCGTCGCTAAAATATCGTATGAGGATTTTATGGTCATTTTACTAAGGTTGTCAGATTTTACAGGTTAATTACGGAATTGCCACTGACGGCGTATTAAAAATTTGCACTTTTTGTAAATATTAAAACCTACATATCTCCTTCATTATAAGGTCAAATTGAGTGATTCAAAAGCCTAATTTGACTAGAATTTTACAAGAAATCCATTGGAGGCATAAAATCGAGTTTCGGGATCGTTTTGAACGAGAAACGAGGCAGAATAGCTGATAATTTTTTATATATATAACGGGTAGACTTCTTCATCTTCAAATTTTCGAACTCCACAGCCCTAAGAATGATTTGCTTCACCAATTATCATCCCCAAGTCATAGGTAATTAATTCTAAACTTTATTCTTTCAATTTCTTACTATTTTTATCACTTTTAAAGCAAAAACTAAGAATTTTCATGGTTTGGGTAGAATTAAGGAATTTTGTAAAAGTCGAATCTTTACCTCGAATTGAGGTCGTATTTCGAAACTAATTGTATATTTGGGTTCGCGGGTGAATGGGCAAACGTAATTTGGTCCGAGCTCCTAGTTTAGCCTAAGCGGACCCGAGGTCGGGTTTTTACTTTTTTTGAGATAACTTAGGAAAAATTATACTTTTCAATAAAGTTAGTTCTTTTAGCCTTAATTAATGATATTGGGTTAATTATGATTAGATTCGAGCAAGTTAGAGCAAGATTCTAGAGGAAAAGCTGTAATTGAGCAGTGAATGACCTGCAAAATTGAGGTAAGTGTTTGGTCTAACTTTGACTTGAGGGAATAGGAATCCCCACTTGTTTGCTATGTGAAATGCATGGGTGTGGTATATAGGTGAGGTGACGAGTATCTATGCACCACCCAAATGGCCTGTTAAACCTGATCATTTCCCCGTTCTCAATTTAATTGATCCCGGTCTTAATTATTATTTGTTAGTTATTATTTCCATGACTACTAGGCCTCATTACTGTGCTGTTAAATATTATTTGGTTATTTTGGAAGAATATTGGTTGTGAATGTGGTTCTCTTGGGGGAACAGAAATGTTGAGGAGTTTGACACTATATATATATATATATATATATATATATATATATATTCATGTCGGTTT